>APFE031072163.1:30205-75908 GCA_000404065.3 Pinus taeda
CAAAATCTCTACAAGAAACTGCTCCAAGAATGACTTCCAAAAATGTCTTCAAAATTGCTTCAAATTCACTTCATAATGCTGATCAAGGATCCACCAAAGTCTATTCCAAACTTCTCTACGGATCACTTCACTCAGAGGTTGTTTCAAATTGTTCCATGGACAACACCAAATCTGCTTCGAGGTGGCTTCAATACTGCTCTCGGAACTTATACATGTGTTTGACTAAATGTGATTGTGTTCAAAAATCAGTTTTGATGTGGATGAATCAAAGGGTGAGCATGGAAGAAATACTCTGTATCTCCACTCTCAAATTCTGAAAGATTCTGAATATTTTGCAACGTTGTTATGTGAGCGATGATCGTCGGAGAGACCACCTATTGAAATGGAGCTTAGAACTTTTCACAGCATCGAGATGTATATTAAATGTATTCAACTTATGTATTCTTCTCAATCAGGGAACCGTTTCCGTTTTTCTAGCACTTGGAAGACCTGGAGGCGCTTTATCTCACAAACGAGGCGTTTGGCCTTTTGATATTGATATCTATACAAACTCAAGCTCAACGATCATAAAAATTACGCACAAATTGTAATTTTCCGGGCACAAACTGTTTGAATTACTTTTCAAGAAAACCCAATTCTCATGTCTACTCCACACGCTATGCTAACAATTACATAAACGAATTTGTTATTTTTCACAACTGTATGTCTCGATTGTTGTACGACTCTGGTCAAAATATATTATATCTCTATTCTCTAAATATTCAGCAATTTGAGGGAAATTGACTCGATCAATGACCGAGTCAATATCAGTCATTATTCAAAGAATTTACAATCGAAATAAGTTGATGCCTTCCATTAAATGCGGTATCTCTGTTTTTATTTTCCTCGTGGTGATTACTGCTAAATTCCTTAGCGTTTATCTTCGACAGTGTATGCGAATGGATGGAGCGTGCAACAAAGAAGAAAGTGAAAAATCTCACTCTCTGTGAATCGCCCAGAAGTGAAAGCTCGGGAAAACTCCTCAACATATGATTAAGAAGGCAGACCGACGAGCGGAAAAATACTTTAGACGAGCTACACTATTGAATTGGCCTGAAGGAGCAACTTCAAGGGAAAGCATTAGAGCAGTGCGGAAGGTGTCACGACTACGGAACTTAGTGATGCAACATGTAGACCATTCGGCAGGTGTGCTGTCAGACTTGCTTGAAAACCTTCTTAAATTCGAGCCTTCAGAATCACTGAGTGCCCGAGAAGCTCTAAGCCATCCATTCTTTACAGATGATTACTATAGAAGGTTCGGCAATGATCCACGTAGTTGATCTCATGTAATGTTTGACTTGAAACTCTTACCGTAACCCTAAGGAAGTACGTAACATTTTCTTGTACTTCTACAGTATTTGACATGCAGGTGCAAGGCACACTTGTTACTGATTTTCGAACCAAAAGAATGACAAATTTCAACCTCCAGTTCCAGTGAATTCATAAAAGAATATAACCAAAAGAGCTTGAAGAATTTTCAGACAACGTTTTTTTTTTTAATACAGATATCAAACTGTGTTTTTCTTCAGATACATATTAGCTCAATACCATGTCAGGTCAATACAGCAGCGTTACCTTACCTTCAGGCACGCGTTTCTCATTTCCTTCAGGCAGGCAGCGTTACCATTTCAGCGTTACCATTTCCTTCAGGCAGGCAGCGTGCGTTTCACTCAGATGTTTGGTATGCAACTTCAGGCAGGCAGGCGTTTCCTTAGAATAGCCAATCAGAAAATAGGTCACTGACACCAACATATACCAAGCAGCGGTTTGTATGAAATGTTTATAGAGAGCCAGAGAGTGCAGGTAATGCAGCGTTCAGATCTGGCAGCGGTTGTGGAGGGGGTAGGATTTTATATATGGAATATGGCAGAGTGCAAGTACAGCGCAGGGATGGCAGAATTAATGTAGCGTTACAGAAGACTAGGCCAGCACTATTCAAGGCAACTCAGATCAGTTGCTCAGGGAAAACAGGCCACACATCATGGCTCTGATACCATGTTAAACACACATGGTGAACGAGAGAAAATATGAAAGATAAAGCTTGCAATTACATTTTTTATTAACAATAGATGTACATTTATAGTACAATATGGTGACCGTTGGGATTCACATCCCAAGGTCCCTTGGACTGCTTTGTCCATTCGGCTTCCACACTAACCCATTTAGGATTAGGTGTCCAACAATAATAATAATAATAATAATTAAAATAAAATTGAGATAAAATAGTAAATTTTTGGATGGAAGTTTTTGGGTTCCAAGTTTTTACAACCCATGGTTTTGCCCATGGTATTCTTTTCTAATGGTCAAATTACATAAATAAAATAAAATTGAGATAAAATAGTAAATTTACGGATTGAGGTTTTTGAGCTCTAGATTTTCACAACTGTGGTATTCTTCTATAATGTAGCCTATTTAAAGGTATTCTTCACTAATGTCAAACATTCATTGCAATAAATCTTTTAGCTAGATCAAAGTAAATCTTTATTTCCACCACAAATGTCATAACTGTGGGCAATTTTCATATCCAATTTGACAAACAAAACCACTCAATAAAGGCACACTAGGTGAAGACTTTATAGCTTTGTGAGTGCATGTCTTCCAAGTAAAACTTGGGAAAAACAACCTTGCTCACTTTGTTACATAGCCTTCAAAGATTAGATTTTTCTACGTTAATTTGTATGTTATTCATTTTATTTTAGATGTTTGAAATTTTACTCTTGAGTGTGAAGAGAAATGTGAGCACGAAAAAAATAAAATCGGTTGCATCTAGTCTCACATTTTGTTTATATTTTTTTATCCACATTAAAATTGATCGGAGTTGCTTAGTTAGACTGTATCAATCATTAGTTTTAACCTCTGTGCAAAAATTCACTAGAATATGTCCCTTAAAATTTCATAACAACTTGGTTTACATATAACTCTTATGGAGTTTTATCTAGGATATCAAATGATAACATTAAAAATAAATTTAAACAATGATAGTTAATATCCTTGACTCTTGCAAAGATAGGTATATATTCTTATTGAGTTTTTAAGGTATTTTACAGAGGAGCTTATTAGGTTTTACGGTCTAACAACAAAGTTTCAAGTAGATTGTCTTAACTGAGCTTATATATATATATAACTAGCCTAGGTCCATCTTATCTCCAATCTATTAAGCACTGAAAAGGATAAATCGTACAAACTTTTCCTCAAATTTTACACTTAAAAAAAATTGCACCACAAGAAATTTGATCTCTCATAAATCCAAAATTAAAGTAAATATAATTTCAAACTTAATTTAAATAAATGTAAGCAATAATTTCTTTTATAATTACTCAAATTAAATTTAATAAACAAAATACCTTTCCTAAATTAAATAAACTTAAATCATTCATTTTTAACGAAGAACCCTGCGAAGCCATTTGCTTCTCTCCGATGGTATAAGTGAGTTCTCGTTCATTTCCGGATGCAAAAGGATAAACGTCAAATACAACATTTTGTTAGGAAGTTTTTATTACTTATTATATTATTTGAGCTATGTAATATATAATAAATAAATATAATTAAAATAAAAAATAAAAAATTAATAATGTAGAAATAAATTAAGTGAAAAATCATTGTATTAAAATTATTAATAATGCCCATTAATTTTAGAAAAGCTATGCATCAAGTAAACCAGAGATAACATTTGTGTAGAAAAGCTAAAAGCTCATGTTGTGTTTAAAGATTATTTAAAAATAATAATATTGTCAATTAATCTTTGGAAAAGTTTAGAAAAGCGATGGTCTAAATATTATTATTTTCAATAATATTGTTAATTAATCTTTGGAAAAGTATGTATAGCATCAACGTAAACAAAGAGGGTTGCGGAGAAGTAAGTCTCCGCCACCAGATTTCAGACGGTTAATATTTTTGTTGGTTTTGGTAATGGACTTGGAACTCAATCTCGATCTATTAATGGGCTCTGTAAAGAGGGTGAATTGCAATGGGCTCTGTAAAGAGGGTGAATTGCGAGAAATCTGTAAGCTTTTAGATGGTATGCTGGAAAAGGGATACATTTTGAATGTGGAAGAATTAGGTGTTGTTTAGTATTTGAAATGGAGTCGTTTAGTAAGGTGGAGGAATTGCTCGAACGGTGAAAAGTAGTCGGAATTTGGGTAAAAAAATTTCAAAAAATCTGGTAGAGGTAGTGTTTGAATAGTGTTTTTGATGGTAGAAATAGATTCAGCACCATCATAAACGTTTAAGACACCTAAAATTTTGAAGTTTAACAACTATAACTTGGATTTAGAAAAATCCTTGCCAAATTTTCTTTAAATATGACCAAAATTTCCATAACTTTCCAAGCAACTCATCTGCTTTGTTAAACTACACGTTTTGAATCGAGCTTGCACTTGGGTAGAGATTCTGATCAGCGTCTTTTGAATCACCTGTAGTTTGTCTTTCCAATATCTTGCTTGCCTTTTTTCTTGTCTTTCCAATATCAGCATAATATCTTGCTTGCCTTTTCTTGCCGTACGTCGTCATAATATAAACTAAGTACCTAAAACTTCGCTCCTTTACTTGAGGATTCAGGCACCCATGTAACGCCCTGGCAAACCGGGCAGGCGTGCACGACAGTGGACAGGCGCCCCGCACGACGGGCGGCACATTCACCCGACGAACTAGACACGGTAACTGCAGTGGGCGAGCTCGCCGAGTCGGGCAAGGACCAGGCGGAGGACAAGTTAGAGTTCGGGCAGCCTAACAGGCTGGCGTGGTAGCGGGTTGGAGACGGGCGCGGGTCGTGCAGGGCATACCCGCCCACCCAAACGCCGGGATAACACGCAAGAATGGTAGTCGATTGTGTGTATGGATTGTGGGTCGTGCGCAAGGCGCCCACCTGCTTAACGACATAAGGCTACACGTTATGACATTACGATGGAGTGATGGACCGCCGTGCGGACGTGCACGGGTGGGCGACCTCCGGTTGCAGCGTTGGTGAACGGGTTGACCA
Source organism: Pinus taeda (assembly GCA_000404065.3). Classification (NCBI taxonomy): domain Eukaryota; kingdom Viridiplantae; phylum Streptophyta; class Pinopsida; order Pinales; family Pinaceae; genus Pinus; species Pinus taeda. The sequence goes on from APFE031072163.1 coordinate 35,223, forward strand.
TGGCGCGGGTCGTGCAGGATATACCCGCTTGCCCAAACGCCGGAACAACACATGTGTCGTGTGCGGGTCGAGGGTTGCGCGCAGGGCGCCCACCCAAACGACACAGGTTAATAGTTTGAATGGGTTGACAGCGGGCGCGGGTCGTGCAGGGTATACCCGCCCGCCCAAACGCCGGAACAACACGTGTACAGGTCATGGGTCGTGCGCAGGGCACCCACCCAACGACACAACAGTTTGTACTTGGCAGCGGAGTTCGGTGGTCTGTCGTGCAGACGTGCACGGGCAGGCGCCTTCGTTTGGTAACAGGTTGGCGGTGGGTTGTGCACAGGCGCCCACCCGCCCGAAGACAAGCGACATATATTACAGTTGGGTGATAGACCGTAGTGCAGGTGCGCACGGGCGGACGCCCTCCGGCAGAGATTAGTGTGGGAACGTTGGCGATGGGTCATGCAAAGACGCCCACCCGCCCGATGACACACGATGATACACATGACAGTGCGGTGGCAGAGCGTCGTGCGGGCGCCCTCCGGGTATGAATTATCGTTGGCAGCGAGCGATGGACCAAGCGATGGGCGCGGCAGGACGAACGACGAGCATGTGCAACGAACAGAAGACAACGAGACGCCTGAGCGAACAATGCGACGGGGAAGTGTGACAATGCGACGAGCGAGCAACACTTACGCGAGCTAAGTGTTGGGGCTCGCGGCTTATACGCATTGCCAAAATAAGCGAAGCCGACGCATGGGTATAGCGCTTGGGGCGTTGAATGGAGAATACGGGGGTCGGCCTTAAGGCTGGATGCCCCTCCCAAAACCCACGGAGCTTGGGTATAAATACGATGAGCCTTGAGCTCATTCTATCCATCAATCGGTCTTCACATAAGAGCTTCGCATAAGATCAAAAGTGCGCAGTTCTTTGGGATTGAATGCGCATGCCTTGTGCGCATAAGGGTCAAAATAAAAGGCGCAGTTTGGTTCGGTCGAAGTTGGTAAAGGGGCCGAGTACGAGCAGGTCGTGGAACAGGCTTATGCCGGGTTTGTGACGGAGGTCTTGCGCATCGGCTGAGCGCCCTCCTACCGTGGGAAACTAGCATATGGTTGAAAGGTTGTTCTACGCCTACGTTGTAATTATTTCTAAGTGTGGCCTCGGGTTTACGCCAGGCACACTTGCATTGTATTATTGTTGAAAAATCTGATAATATATGTGGGCAGACTTTACCGAGAGTTGCCCCTCCCTTTACATTTATGTGTAAATGTAATGTTTTCGGTTTAATTACATTTCGGTTGATAAATGCATTAAGTGTAAAGAATAAGTTTTACTTGGTTAATGAAATAAACTAAGTGTGATTATAAGGAAGGCGTAGTCCATGTGCACGAATCTTGGGAAAAAGAACGTGCACGGTGGTGCCGCACCCGAACGATTAAGAAAAAAAGATTGGGGGCGTGACAGGTGGTATCAGAGCAGGGTTGCTCGTGAAGACTTGGAACAAGGTTCTTGCAGGTGACTTGGGGAAGACAGTGAATGGTTGACACTAGGTCGCAGAAAAACAAGAAGATGGCTTCTAACTCTCAAGCTGGGTCTAGTCATGCGATGAAGGACGCGGTAAGGGAAACTACTCTTGAGTTCGTGGAAAAGGTAATTGTGAGGATGGAGACTTTGGAGAACTCTTGGAACCAAGGGGTGGACTCACTTACTAAGGAGCGAGAGACCATCTCAAAGGTCAAGGAAGAGCTTGAAGAGCTCCGTACACAGCATGATGAGCTCAAGACACAATATTAGTACACCGATTTCTTGTGTACACAACTTGAAGGAAGGGTCAAAGAGGTCGAAGAATCAAGGGATCAGGGTCTTGCAGAGATCGTGAAATTGAGAGGAACTCTTGACAAAACAAGTAAGGCTCTTGATGAAGCCAAGGATGAGATTGCGGTACTAAAGAGGGCCGTGAGACACAACTCGGGCATAGGAGTGCCTCATGTAAAGGTCAAAGAGCCGGAATCTTATGACGGCACAAGGAGCGCAAAGACTCTTGGCAATTTCCTATGGGACATGGAGCAGTACCTGGAAAGATTGGGTCTACCGGATGGGGAGGCACAAGTCAAGGTGGCCGCTCAATTCCTGACAAATGATGCCAAGATGTGGTGGCAAAGGAGGGTGGATCAGATGATCAACGGGAATGCTGATGACATCACTTCGTGGGAAGACATAAAGAAAGCCTTGCAGTCCCATTTCAGTCCTCAAGATGAAACATGGGAGGCAAGGATGAAAATTAAGTTCATCAAACAAAATGGAAGCCTACAAGCGTATCAGCGAGAGTTCTCAAGCGCAGCTCTGGAACTTCCCGACATGGCAGAGAGGGACAAAGTCTTCAATTTCATTATTGGGTTGAAGCCTTGGGCTCGTAATGAGGTGAAGAGGCAGAAAATTAGGACGCTTGAAGAGGCCTTCGCTGCGGTCGACAGATTAGTGGATCACTATGATGAGACTTCTAATGAGAAAAAGAAGTCTGATAAACCAAAAGAAAAGAAAAAGGATGATGCTTTGAAGCTGGATCATAATCCGAAGGAGAAGAAGCCTTTGAAATGCTGGTTATGTGCAGGACCACATGTGGTTAAGAATTGCCCCTCTAAACCAAAGGTGGCCGCTGCCGCACAATCTGATGAGGACGACAATGCTTCTGTAGGGATGATGCAGATACTGGGTGCCTCTGCTACTACGGAAGTGACTTCTAGGAGGGATCCGGAAAGGAACAGGCTGGAATATGTTCAGATGAAGGTTGGTGAGGCCGAGGTGATCATTATGGTCGATAGTGGGGCATCACACAACTTCATGAGTGAAGATACCGCAAGGAGACTTGGGCTGAAATTTGTACCAGTGAAGGCACAGATGAAGACAGTGAACTCTCCTCCTATTGCAATCCTTGGTATAGCTGAAAAGGTAGACACCACACTTGGTGAATGGACCGGAAAAGTGGACTTCACCATAGTGCGGATTGATGATTATGAGGCCGTATTGGGGATGGAATTCATGAAACAATTTGAGGCTATGGTTGTACCACATCTGAGGAAGCTCTTCATTTACGATGGAAAGGAGGATGTGCCCGTTGGTGTTCCAACCATTGGTGTGACAAAATCTGATCGTAAATTAGGAGGTATGCAGGTGGAGGACAAGGCAAACAAGCGGTTGTCTACTGTTGAGGCAAAGCTTACGGGACAATCACTAGTCATCCAATCACTATCAGATAGCATCTTGGATTTATCAAGAAAGCTAGAGCTAGTAGAAGACGATGATGATGAGGACGAGGTATATGTGAGGCCGAACATCCAGAGGGAAGATCGGGAGGCATATCAACAACGGATGGAGGTTGAGGATCCTAATAGGTGGATCAAGCTGATTAGTAGGGGAGAGTCTCCCGGCTCACCCCCCTCCACATCCTCTTAGAGGACATAGAAGATGGGGCTCATTGTTGGTTGCTCAAAGCAGTGAGCCCTCAACGTGGTTGAGCAGGTTGATGATCCAAACATGCGGCAGAAAGATGGGGTTTCCATGGACCTGAGCATGGGATCGTAGAAGGGAATGTAGCACTTGATGATACACATGGGCAGTTTGCACATGGAGCTGATGACCTGATGGAGACGTTGCCTTATATGGAGGAGTCTACATTATGGATGATGACGATCTTGGTAAAGAGCTACCGAGATGATATGTTGTCGGGATGACAACGTTTTCAAGTGGGGGAGAATGTAACGCCCTGGCAAACCGGGCAGGCGTACACGACGGTGGACGGGCGCCCCGCACGACGGGCGGGCGCCTCGTGCACCATGGGCGGGCGCCTCGTGCACCATGGGCGGCACATTCACCTGACGAACTAGACACGGTAACCGCAGTGGGCGAGCTCGCCGAGTCGGGCAAGGATCAGGAGGAGGACGAGTTAGAGTTCGGGCAGCCTAACAGGTTGGCGTGGTAGCGGGTTGGAGACGGGCACGGGTCGTGCAGGGCATACCCGCCCGCCCAAACGCCGGGATAACACGCACGAATGGTAGTCGGTTGTGTGTATGGATTGTGGGTCGTGCGCAAGGCGCCCACCTGCCCAACGACATAAGGCTACATTACGATGGACTGATGGACCGTCGTGCGGACGTGCACGGGCGGGCGACCTCCGGTTGCAGCGTTGGTGAACGGGTTGACAACGGCGCGGGTCGTGCAGGATATACCCGCCCGCCCAAACGCCAGAACAGCGCACGTGTCATGTGCGGGTCGAGGGTTGCGCGCAGGGCGCCCACCCAACCGACATGGGTTAACAGTTTGAACGGGTTGACTGCGGGCGCGGGTTGTGCAGGGTATACCCGCCCGCCCAAACGCCGAAACAGCGCGTGTACAAGTCGTGGGTCATGCGCAGGGCGCCCACCCAATGACACAACAGTTTGGACTTGGCAATGAAGTTCGGTGGTCTGTCATGCAGACGTGCACGGACAGGCGCCTTCGTTTGGTAACAGGTTGGCGGTGGGTTGTGCACAGGCGCCCACCCGCCCGAAGACAAGCGACATATATTACAGTTGGGTGATAGATCGTCGTGCAGGTGCGCACGGGCGGACACCCTCCGACAGAGATTAGTGTGGGAACGTTGGCGGTGGGTCGTGCACGGACGCCCACCCGCCCGATGACACACGATGATACACATGACAGTGCGGTGGCAGACCGTCGTGTGGGCGCGCACGGGCGGGCGCCCACCGAGTATGATTTATCGTTGGCAACGAGCGATGGACCAAGCGATGGGCACGACAGGACGAACGACGAGCATGTGCAACGAACAGCAGACAGCAAGACGCCTGAGCGAACAATGTGATGGGGAAGTGTGACAATGCGACGAGCGAGCAACACTTGCGCGAGCTAAGTGTTGGGGCTCGCGGCTTATACGCATTGCCAAAAATCAGCGAAGCCGACGCATGGGTATAGCGCTTGGGGCGTTGAATGGAGAATACGGGGGTCGGCCTTAAGGCTGGACGCCCCTCCCAAAACCCACGGAGCTTGGGTATAAATACGATGAGCCGTGAGCTCATTCGATCCATCAATCGGTCTTCACATAAGAGCTTCACATAAGATCAAAAGTGCGCAGTTCTTTGGGATTGAATGCGCATGCCTTGTGCGCATAAGGGTCAAAAGAAAAGGCGCAGTTTGGTTCGGTGGAAGTTGGTAAAGGGGCCGAGTACGAGCAAGTCGTGGAATAGATTTATGCCGAGTTTGTGACGGAGGTCTTGCGCATCGGCTGAGCGCCCTCCTATCGTGGGAAACTAGCATATGGTTGAAAGGTTGTTCTACGGCTACGTTGTAATTATTTCTAAGTGTGGCCTCGGGTTTACGTCAGGCACACTTGCATTGTATTATTGTTGAAAAATCTGATAATATATGTGGGCAGACTTTACCGGGAGTTGCCCCTCCCTTTACATTTATGTGTAAATGTAATGTTTTCGGTTTAATTACATTTCGGTTGATAAATGCATTAAGTGTAAAGAATAAGTTTTACTTGGTTAATGAAATAAAATAAGTGTGATTATAAAGAAGGCGTAGTCCATGTGCACGACTCTTGGGAAAAAGAGCGTGCACGGTGGTGCCGCACCCACCCGATTAAGAAAAAAAGATTGGGGCCGTGACAACCCAGGTCCAAGGCGACGTTTCTAGCTTTATTGAGCGAATTACTTGGATAGTTGGATAACCCTAATCATGTATATTAAAGCAATGCCTCGTACATATGTATTAATTCGAGAGGGATAAAGTTTAAATCGTGAAGGAGATTTCACATCATTTTAAATCGAAGAGATTTAAAATCAAAATTTTAAGTAAATAATAATAAAATTTAGCACAATGGAATCTAAAATTGATGGGTCACATGTGATGTTGTAAAGACAAATCTATATCTATATTCAACGTAGGAATTTTGTTCATGATAGATATCATATGAAATGAGAACAAAATCGGATCAAAATTTAGATTAAATATAGTGTCTTTTCTTTTGGAATTTTTGAAAGTTTTCCATGAAGTCACGTAGGTTATACTACGTGACATGTTCTGTTGAATTAACTTTTTATTCATATAAAACTAATCCATTTAAGATCAATTCCTTGTCATGATAAGATATTTGAGAGGTCCGCATTCATTAAAGTCATTTATAAATATTAAAATAAATAGTTTTATAATATGAATAAATAATAATGCTATACATGAATTAAAACATTTGAATGCTTATTAATTGGTTTTAATACCAGCCTCGACTTAAGAAATTTTATAGATAAAACTAATTAGAGAATACACACTTGAACAATAACTTGACTATTTGATTACCAAAGAGGGGTATTTATATAAATAGAAGAAGTTTTTAGATTATCTAAACTGTTGATGACAATGGCTTCTTCAAAAAGCTAAGGAAATATCTAGAATCTTTGAGACAACTGAGCATTTAATGCAGTAGGTTCGAATTACTATTTATCCAACACTCCCCCTTAATTCCAACCATATGACAAACACATAAAATACATTATAGCACAATACATAAGACACAAACATACTCTTAATTGACATGCTTGCTGGTCTAAGTCTCAACTAGACTTACAACATAGTTTGGATTTTCTACAACACATAACCTACTTCTACAAAACTCAAATTTAGCCTTTCCAAGAGGCTTAGTGAATATGTCAACCACATTCTCATTTGTATTACTATATATTAAGTCATTTTCTTTTGATTGGACCTTTTCTCTTACAAAATGATATTGTGTGTCTATATGCTTTGACCTTGCATGACATACAAGATTGTTCACCAATTTGATGGTGCTTTGATTATCACATTTGATTACTGTAGATTCTTGTTGACCTTCACCAATATCCTCAAGTATCCTTATGAGCCATATTGCTTCACAGGTGGCACTGCATAATGCTTTATACTCTGCTTCAATTGATGACAAGGAAATTGTTGGTTGTTTCTTACTGCTCCATGATATAGCTCCTAATCCTATATTGAACACGTATCCAGTGGTGGATTTCCTGTCATTTGGATTTCCGGCCCAGTCAGAATTAGAATGACTTGCCAATTCAACATTACAATCATTAGTATATTCAATACCAAGATTGATAATTCCCTTTAAATATCGAAGGACCCTTTTTGAAGCTATCCAATGGATTTCATGAGGTTTAGCCATGAATTGACTAAGTTTTCCTACTACAAAAGCAATGTGAGGTCTATTGGTAGTGAGATAATTGAGACTTCCCACTAATTGTGGATACAATGTTCCATTCACCTCTTTTGTTCCATCATCACTTATCAATTTGATATTTTGTTCTAATGGAGTATTACTGCTTTATATCCATTCATATGAAATCTCTTTAGTACGTTGTTTACATATTTTTTTTGTGTGATTAAATTCCTTCCATCATCTCTCATAATTCAAGACCTAGACAATAGTGCATCTTAGAGTCAGTATTTGCATACTGCCATCAATGATCAAAACTCCTCTTTTCATACTCATATTAGGGTCTCGCTCAGAAATTTTTGTCATTCCACCTAGGTCCTCATTCAAAAATTTACTCACTGATGGTAGCCTTGGTAAAAATGCCTCACTCACCTACACTCCATCTACCTCCCTTGAGCTTTTCCCATGCCCATTCCTCTCATTTCCCTTTCCTAGCGTTTTGAGGACATTTTTCTTGGTTTCATGACCTCCATGGTTAAATCATCAACAAAAGTCGTATCCTCATTCTCGTACGCCTTCCCCTACTCTTAATATAACTTCCTAAACACTTCCCATCACTCCTATACCTCAAAATCATCATTTTTCTACATACCCTAGCCTATTGCTACACTTTTGACACTTTTCTAGACTAGATCTATGTTTCGCCATTTTGGACCCCTTCCCCTCACTCAATCCTTAAAATTACAGTTTCCCTTACTTCCTAACATCCCTCCCTACCTCCCAAAATTTTCCTAACAATTTAGAAGCCCCCTATTCCCTTTATTTCCCTCCATTCCTATAAATTTCCCAAATCCCCTGTTTTGCTTGCACTAAACGCTAATTTCCTCTCCCACTGAGCTAGGGTTGGCTATGGAATCAGAGATATCTGAGAAGAGGATACCTAATGGAGGTCATTTCAGCAAGTATGAGACCATTCCAACTCGTAAACATCATGTCTCCATAATTTTTGAAGAAGTCATTCCAAGGGACAAATCATTTGCCACACATAGGGCTAGTTTTTCTTCAAAGTATGTTTTCGACCAAACAGAGATGAATTTTACAAAAGTGAGAGGGTTTTTTATCCATAATAGTCCAAGGATGAAAAAAATCCTTAAGTTTTTACACAGGTGTTATGTTTTTGGAGAAATGTCAAAACTACAGTTGCTACAAGAGAGTTGCTGCACTTTTGGAGTGACCTTGGGAAAATCATTTTTTTTTCCTATCTGGAGTGTCAAAATTCCTTTATTTATGAGTCAAATGATAACTAGATAGAAATGTATTTCCAATTATCTATCATGAGCTCAATTTGGAGTTGAGGAAGACCTCCAAAAGTTTCCTGCAAGATCACACTTCATTTTTGCACCCTCGTTCTGCACTTTTTGACCAGTCTTGGGAGAATTGTTTTTTAGGGGATATACTTGATCATTTTCAATGCTTGATATATTTCCAACGAGCTATCCTGGGCTCAATTTGGACACCAGGAAGGCAGGAAAAAGTGGGTCTGAATATGGCGCTGTGCATTTGACCAGTTGCCTAATTTTTCATTGTTTTTCTCCATATTTGATTTTCCTCTTGGGAAATCAAATTTTTACTGATATAATTGATCATGTAAATGTAATTATGGTTATTTTAATATTACCTAGGTAAATACATTAGGTAAATAGACTCTATGAGGTATAATGAATCAGTTCATTGTAATTAGGGATGGGTCATTTTGACCACCCTACACTCTAGCAATCAGTTCAGATTTTGGTGGAACTGCTCCTCCTCTCATGGATTCGACCCTTGATGGCTGGGATGAGTTTGTTTGAGGCCTATATCTTGTATTTTTCAATCCTTTCAAAGGTTGGACTCAGTTGGATGTTGTACTAGTGATTAGAGACACTATTGTATCAGATTTTGGCCATTATTAATAGATGAGTTGCATCTATTTCCTTGGGATACTTGTGGTATGAATATTTGACATTGTTTCTTCTATTGTCTCATATGCTTGAATGTGTTTTTTATTCCAACAATCATTTCATGTCTATTTTGTGATAATTTTCAAGTTGATGAACAAAATTCATGTGTTTACATGTTCTGTTTTGGGGAAACTTTCACAGTTTGTAATCATTTCTTCAATTTAGGAAGAATTCATGTGTTTCATGCTCTTCTTATCTCCTCACTAGTCTTAAACCATCTCACCAAATCACCTTAATATTTTAGGTTTTCTACCTAACTTGCCCCTTTGAATGGTTGTAATCGTATCTGATTTGCCCTCACCTAGTCTCTTTGACCTAATCCTTATCCAACAACCCAGCATAAAAAAAAACAACCCCTACACTTTATACCTAGCCCAAAACCCTAATCCATCTATTCCTCTTGGCTGTGATCCTTTGGAGAAAGCCCTCTTCGGCCTAGTAGGGCTAGATACCAAGTCAAAAGATTGGTCTATGGTTATCTCATCTCGACTCTTCCTCAACCTTGGAGAACTGGAGGAGTGATAACACATCTGTCCAAGATCCTTCATCTCAAATTATTATGATAACTTCCTTTTTATATCCTTAATCAATTTATCAACACCCCATGTTATTATTAGATCATCAACATATATAGAAATTAATACTATATCTCCATTTCTATCTGTCTTGATATGAAAATTAGGATCATTTTTACTTTTGTTAATTCCTTGCTGAAAGAAGAATTTATCTATTTTCTCATACCAAGATCTTGGTCCATGTTTTAGTCCATATAAGGCATTTTTTAACTTGCATACAAGATGTTTTCGTCCCTTCTTTACAAATCCTTCTAGCTGAACAAGATAAATCTCCTCTTTTAAGTCCCCATTTAGAATAATTGACTTCACGTCTAATTGATATAGATTCCAAACATATTTAGTGGCTAATGCTATCATTATTCTGATTGTATTCATTTTTGCAACCAGGGCAAAGGTATCTTCATAATCTATACCTTCCTTTTTTGAATAACCTTTTGCAACCAATCTTGCCTTATACTTGTCTATGCTACCATCTGCATTAAATTTTGTCTTGTACAACCATTTTGATCCTATAGGGACTTTATTTTTAGGTAATTTTGTTAATTCCCAGGTTTCATTTTTCATTATAGAGTCATATTCTTCTTTCATAGCTTCCATCCATTCTTTATGATTTTTAGATTGCTCATAACTTAAAGGCTCAAAAACAACCATTACTTGAGACATTAAAGCATAATCTTTATGCCTGATAGGGGTTTGAGTTTGATGTGTTGACCTTCTTAGAGGTTCATTACACTGTGGAGTACCTTCTCCTCTTCTTCTTCTCTGTGGAGTGCCTTCACCACCTCTTTGTGGACTTTGAATTCTTGAAATGTCTTATGGAATGTCCATGTTTTCTTGAGCTTGAGTTGATTCCACTTCTTCTTCTTTAAAGTTGTCATAAGGAGGATGCCATACATTATATTCGTATTCTTTTATTTGTTTATCTGCATGATAATATAATATAACATCTCTAATTTCAAAGACCTTGTGAGTACTTGGATCATACATTTTATATGCTTTTTGATTAGTACAATATCCAATAAAAATGCATTTGATAACTTTGGCATCTAATTTTCTCCTATCCTCTTTAGGAACATGAGCAAAGGCCTTGCATCCAAATATCCTTAAATGACTAACTTTAGGTTTAAAACCATAAAATGCTTCAAATGGTGTTTTGTGTTCATGATACTTTTTAAGGCTTTTGGTTTTTAGATATACAACTATATTAATGGCTTAAGCCCAAAAAATATTAGAAAGTCCTTTAATTTTTAACAAACTATGAGCACATTCAACTAATGTTTTATTCTCTCTTAGCTACTCCGTTTTGTTGAGGTGTATGTGGTACTGTAAATTGTTGCATAATTCTATTTTTCTTGCAGTATTTGACAAAATCTCTTGAAGTGTACTCACCACCTTTATCTGATTGAATAATTTTAATGCTCTTTCCTGTTTTCTTTTAAACCACACTCTTGAATTCTTTAAAGTATTCAAAAACATCACTTTTATTTCTTATAAAGTACACCTAGATGTATCTAGTGCTATCATCAATAAATATAATAAAGTAATATGCTCTACCAAGTGACTTATTTTGCATTGGACCACATACATCAGTATGCACTAGTTCAAATATTTCACGTTTTCTTCTATTTTCATGCAAAATAAATTCTTCCCTATGTTGTTTTCCTAGTGCACAACCTTAACATTCAAAGTATTCACCCTTAATATTTGGAAGGCCTTCTACCATCAATTTCTTTTGTAGTAACACTAGGTCATTATGATTTAAGTGTCCATACCTTTGATGCCAAATCTCTATGTTTTTCATGCCGTTGATGTGAAAGCTTGATGCCCATTCTTCATTACATCCAACTTGTATAATATCTAACTCTCATTCCTTTTGCAGCTACCTTGTAGTTGTCCTACACATCCTTTACCAAACAATGTGATTTCACAAATTCAACTTTTAAATGTTGGTCTGTAATAGTAGAGACTGAAATTAAGTTCTTCTTTAATCCTTGAACATACACCACATTTTGAATTTGTTTTTCTTGTCCATCAGGCATCATAACACTTATATCACCATATCCTTTAATTTAATGTGCTCTATCATCTCCTAAATAGATGTGTGCACCATTATTAACTTTACGATAAGTATAAAACCAATCTCTTTTGCATGACATGTGGATTGATGCACCAGAATCTATAAACCAAGCATTATCATCATCAGTTTCCGCTGATAAAGAAACATTGGACACAAACAATTTAAGATTGCTAAAGTCATGACTAATTTCTTCATCTATGCCAACATAATTTCATGAATTCCTTCTTTGTTTAAATTGATCAAACCTTATTTTCATGCAATTCTTAACAAAATGACTAGGTTTTCCACAATAATAACACACATCATCTCTACTTGATTTGGCATTTGTCTTTGTCAAAGGTGTACCTTGAAATGATTTTACCTGTGGATTTTTGCCTTTATTTTTCTCCCACTATTTTCCTTTGAACCACTGCTTCCCTTTAACCATCAATGCTAAATATGAATTGGGAGATTTTTGTTTAAGACTCCTTCGCTCTTCTCCCTGCATAAGTATACCTGCCAACTCATCAAGCGTAGGAGCCTTCTCTCTAGATGAAAGACCAATGATAGACATTTGATATTCATCAAGCATTCCATTTAATGTCACAGTAACCAATTTTGTACTAGATATTGTTTCACCAATGTCACATAATATATCCTTTAGATCCTTAATTCTAGAAATAAAATTACTAACACTTTCATCTTCTTCCATCTTAATTGAAAGAAGCTTACTCTTTAAATACAATATTCAATTTGTAGTCTTTGTCTCATACAAATTTTTGAGAGCGTCCCATGTCCCCTTGGATGTTTTTCACTCTATAATGTGTGGAATAATGTTTTCTTTATCATACATCCGCAAAATCACCTTCACTTTGTTTTCTCATCGCTCCCAATCTTGAATTGCAACATCTGTGGCTTGAGGGAGCACTGGCTTGACTTCAACTCCAGACACAATCGCCCATATATTGTAGCCTTCCATCAAAGTCTGCAACTTAAACTTCCAATTTGCATAGTTTTCACCATCTAGCTTGTTAGAGTGAAATAAAAAAAGATCCTACCAATACATTAGCCACGACACTAAACTTATGAATCCTTAAGTACCAACACCAATAACTTTAATGGATAAATAATAACACCTTCTTTACCAATAACTTTAATGGCTCCTTAATCACAAATAATAACACCCTCTTTAACTAATATTACTTACTCTTTAACCACACTCTTTTTTTTTAATCTATATTATTCAATAATCACAAACAAAAAATTCCATTCTCCTCCATGGCTACATAACTTCATTAATTATTTAAAATTTCAAAATAACTGCCAATTAAAAACACTCACGGATAGCTATTTTTTTTTAGTAACCCAAACAAACAAAAAATGACCACCAACTTATATTATTTACTTCAAACTTAAAGCTTTGAGTTTAATAAAGATGACGATAACTATGAATTTTAATCTCGAGATTTTAACTATTTTCCACTTAATTCGAAACACCATTGAATTCAATCCTTACAAGATTTTTTCTTTAAAATTGGATATTGTTTCAACAACCACGCTCTCTGTAGGAGGCAGAAGTTACAACTACAGACAACCACGCTCTCAGCAAGAGGCTCCTTTGACCATCACTTCTGCACAACAAGTAGCTCCTTGGAATATTCAACTTGGTTTCCTTGATAACAAATGGATCCCTCTAATGAGCCTCATGAACCAGTCCTTCGCACTAGCATACTCTTATGCATAAGCAACAGATTGAAACAACAACTTTTCTTGCAGAAAAAACCTCATACACAACGAGGTAGTAACCTCAATCCTTTAACCAACTCACCCTTCACTGAGACCTTCATGCACCACACATAGACATTTGTTGTCACACCCTCAAGGATCTCTCACACTGATCGCTCACAAAATAACCTTACACTCTCAACACTCAACCTTGCTCTGATACCAAATCAGAGAGCACACACTTGAACAACAACTTGACCATTTGATTACCAAAGAGGGGTATTTATACAAATAGAAGAAGTTTCTAGATCACCCAGACTGTCAGTTGCAATGACTTCTTCAAGAAGCTAAGGAAATATCGAGAATCTTAGAGACAACTGAGCATTTAATGTAGTAGGTTGGAATTACTGTTTATCCAACAAAACTAGCTTTATTTATCTACTTTTATGATACTGAAATATATATTTGATTTAACCAATTTAAATATTATAATAATTTAAGTTTGATATTATTTTTTTAGTTTTACTAAAGAATCAAGTGCACCCTCACACTTAGCATAGGAAACCACATGGTCGGAGAAAATGAAACTAGTCTTCATGCCTCCGACGACGATGACCATATGGTAAGAGAAAATAAAAGTCGTAACAACAACAATTTATCAAAACCATAACATAATAGTTGTTTCATGATTTGTTTCGTCCTCTAGAAAATATTAAAGGAGGGTTCCTATGTGATTTCCTACCCTAGAATTTTCGCCTCGAGAGACACTGAGAGATCCTATCACAAGACACAATAGTGGAGGGAATGGGCCAGTTTCTTGTGGTGTAGAAATGCAGAAAATTTATCTGGTGATTATCTTTATTGTCTGTAATAACACCCATTCAACTGAATCATTTAACCATACTCTGAAACCCATAAAGCCCTGTGTTGGCTTGATGGGCCCTGACCCAGGTTCAACGTTAATTAGCCAAGCAAATCCCTACACTATTGGCCCTTTCGGCATCAATCTGTGGAGCGCGGACTGAAATCTCACATGAAGCAGTATGGGGGGATGTAGGAACCAAGTTTCTGCACCCAGAGATGGTAGTGATGTCGTTTTATGCCTTAACCCTTCCTTCATGTAGATCGATAATCCTTTTAGGGTTTTTCGATATACTTCCCTTAGTCATCCTCTAGACCACCGCGAAGGTCTACGAATATTTTTCACATACCCTAAATAGGTGATTCAGACACTTACGTGCCTCTGTAATTATTCTTACTACTGTATTTACCCAGATTAGCTTAAGTAATGGATCATTTCAACATGCATTATGATTATCTTCGTGTAAACAAATATTCTTACTTGCGTTCATATAATAAACTAAAACACATAGATTCACACATCAATACAACATTAAGTCATAAACCCAATATTCAATATAACATTATTGCATGCATTCATAACAGAAGTAAAATAGCTCATACACAGGTAATTCCAAAATAATTATCTTTATTGATGTTCAGATCTCCTTTACAGACTCTAACTACCCTGCGCACACAGTTGCAGGGGTCCGCACACTCAGCTACGGACTTCTACCCTAGGCCTCTGTGCACACAGCTGCAGAGGCTCTCTCCTATGCTAATACTCTTCGCTCTTAGCTCTCACAAACCCATTACAACAATGACTCTTTAAAACATATCTGAACTGAACTAGAACTTCCTTATACTCTTCGAAGACTTCCCTTTTTATACAATTTGATGGTTCGTGGACCAAGGGTGGATCTCATAAAGCCGACACAAGTTACATAAACTAAGGGCGGAAACCCTTGATGACTCCTTACATCTTCGCGCTTTGCGACCACAAAATGCGGAGACTTTACATTCTTTATACAAAATTTGGGCCTTTAACACCAAAACTTGGGCTTTTAACCCCAAAATTGACCCTAGGGGACCCGTTCCCAACAGGACCCCAACACAAATATGGTGACTCACCTTCGAGTCACTCTGTTGGCACAAAGATCTTATTGCGAAGACCTCCCATATCCACCTATACTACTGCAACCTTGGCAGTACACTACGTCGCGCCTTCTTAACCTGCTCGATCGGCTACTCCATTGCTGGTCCTGCGCTATCTGCCTGTATTTTCTGTTGTGTTGCTTGTAGATTAGCAATTTTCCTTCAATGGAGACCATGAGCACATAGGCTTCATCTAGCCAAGCCCCCAATTTGGCTTTTAGTACTCCCTCTTTGTGTTGTGTTGCATCCAGCTATTCCTTCAATGCCTTCGCTTCCTGCAGCTTTGCCAACCTCTGTGTGATGAAAACGGTGCATGTTGTTGCTTTGACCTCGTCATACTTCTGCTACAGTTCCCTTGCTTCTGTCCTTATCCACTGCACGTTGGGATCTTCCTGCAAGATGGTAACTATTGCACTTTTTCATTGTGGCATATACTGCGACAGCTGCCTTGTGATGCTCTTTGATTTCTAGTGGAGTCGAAGGCTAGACCCTCAACTTGAGCTTTGTGATCTTAAGGTTCAGCTCAAACTAAACCTTAGCCAGCTTTGTCCTTGTGTTGCACACACTTGCAACGAGCTTTCGAATTCTTGTATCACCTGGTGCATCTTCTAGGATATTCAGCTCTGGAATAGCTCTGTAGGCCTCAGCTACCACAACTGTGGTGCACCCATTCTTCTCTGTGATCTTCTTAAGGAGATCAATCGTGGAAGTCTTTTCTATAATGCATCCAAAAAGTTATTGGCATCAGTTAAACCATCATAGTAAGGTAGATTTCTTACCTCTGATGATACATAGCACAATGACTTGGTCATCATATTACAGCACAACGTAGATACTTCATGCAGGCGATTCTGCCAGTGCTCCAACTCCTCATCTGAATCTGATGTGCAGGAACTTTCATGGTCCTAGGCAATGTGTCCATCTGCTATCAAATTCACCCAATCCTAATCTCTTACTGTTATCTTATAAATCTGCTCCAAATCATCGTCAATTTCATAATCACGAACGGGTTTAGTATAGCGCGGTCCTTCTGCAGGGTCGAGGGGAACTACTACGAGAAGTGATTTCTTTTCAAATGTCATCTTCTGCTTCTTCAAGTTGATTACCCCATTCATGTCAGTGGCCCAATCGATCCCAAGGGGTGTAGGGTAGGGATTGGTGTCATCCATAATCTCTATCACTTCGAAGTTAGCCAATGCACTCACGCCCTCAATATCCACTGTCACTCCCTACAATCTTCCCATGGGTATAATTTTTTTCTGATTTTCCATCCTTAATTGAATCAGAGACCACTACAGCGTAGGTCTTCCCATCCTTTCCCATGTCTGTTTAGGCAGAACATTCGCGTCCGACCCTAGATCCAGAATTACTTAATCCATCTCATACTCTCCTATCTCTGTAATGAGCCTCATCTCATGCCCCGTTCTTGCCTTATGCTTACCAATCTTCCTGACTATGTGCGGTCCATAAGGAGCATTTTATTTCCCAACACACTTATTTATCAGTTCCTATAGTCCTTTCATAGCCTTGTTGTTGTGCAAAACCTTCATACAGGTCTCCAAGAAAGTAGTAAGCATGGAAGGGTCCATCTGTCTAGCTGGCTTATCCTGACTTCCTAAGGTAGAGGCCTCAACGAAGCTTTTCTTTGCTTCCATAAATGTTTCCTGTGCACGCTTCAGATCAAACTCGACCTCCTTTTCTGGAGCTTTGTGGACCCATTCACTTTCTTCAAATGGATTCTCCTTATCTTTGTCAGTCATCATCCCACTTCACACCACAATATTTACCTAGGGATCCTCTTTGCGAGGCTCAGTCATCATCTACAGGTTCTGAGTTGGTTGCGGAGGCTGCACCCCCTTTTCACGTATCTTAGCTAGAAATACCAAGAAATCTTCAGTTGTGTGGTCAAATTCAGTACAATAGTGGCATGACAGATGCATCAGATTCAAGCAGTCTCGCGCGTAGTGTCCCAGTCCTCCATAGTTGTAACAAATGACCTGTCCCTGACCTCTACTAGGTGATCCTCCACCTCAGCCTCGTCTGCGCCCTTGATATTCACCTCGTGCTCCCTCAACACCTTGGTTTAGAGGTCAGGTTTATGCCTGCACCCTATATGCAGGCATTCTATCCATCATTAACTCGTAACTATGACATTTGCGCTCATCATGACCCACCGATTGACAGAAGTTGCAGAAGAGTTGTTGCGGTGTATGTACGAATTTCTGCAGCAAGTGGCAATTGTCTGTCGCATGTTTTCCAGCTACCTGATAGATAGCACACCATAGCACGGGCCCTGTACTTGGCCCTGCTGGAGCTTCCATCCTCAGAGGCATTGGTCCCCCTGTTGAAACATAGTTTGTGAATACGGGACAGTGATCTTTGTCATGCCCCTAACTTTTTCACTTCAAGAACCAAACTTCTTCGTGTACCTTTGGTCGAGATGTTCTATCTTTCTTCAAACTCTGCATTTCTAGGAAAAGGTTCTGCAACTGCGCATGAATCTGTTGAACCCCCAGATTAGCATCTTGCATCGGTGTCTCATGCAATCTCATTGCAATTTCCAGGGCTTCCGCCTGGGTCCCATTCTTTTGTTGTGATAGCACAACCCTTAGATGAGGCAAGAGCGAAGCCACAAACCATTCGCGGTGCTACCCATCTGTCAGATTCATGTTAGCTTTGTGGATTTTACACTTCAATCTCTGATCTAGATCCCAGGGTCTCTCACTGGGCTTCATCATGATCTTTGAATCCCACAATTGATTGTGCTTTAGACTTACATCTACTGAATTCCTTATTC
The DNA here is from genome assembly GCA_000404065.3 of Pinus taeda. Lineage (NCBI taxonomy): Eukaryota > Viridiplantae > Streptophyta > Pinopsida > Pinales > Pinaceae > Pinus > Pinus taeda. Next base: position 53,551 of record APFE031072163.1, read on the forward strand.
AACACGGTCTAGATATTTGCCAATGCAGAAGTTGGGTTATCAATACAGTACTTAATGTACCATGTTAGAGCGCATTCCTACAAAGCACTAACCAATGTTGCTTTCTTCATTTGATTGTCTGTGATACCCTAAGCTTCCTATACAACCTTCGTGACAAACCAAAATTGGTCCGGATCCTTATTTCCCAAGCCCTTGAGCACAAGTAGCTTTATTGAGTTTGCCATACTGAATGGTGGCAGAGGTGGTGGTGGTGTAGGTGAAGGTGTATGCGGCGAAGGTGAATATGGAGGTGGTGTGGGTGGATGGGGTGTTTTTGGGAACCCTTGCTTTAACAACTAAACATTTCTCTGCAGAGAAGCCTGTGTTGCTTCCTCGTCGTCACTCAGACGAGGTTCAATTAGCGGGCTATATTCAGGGCTTGTTTTCCCTCTATACCTGAAGGTCTTTCCACTTTTCGTAGCCCCAAACATCAAGGTAGCTGCATAACCCTCTTTTCACATAAGACAATCTTAATCTAGGTATTTAAAGACCTTAAATACTTACCTTGTGGCTCCTTGAAGAAGCGGTGCTCTTCTTCACTGGAAATGACCAAGGTATCGATTGCAAACTCTGTCACAAATCCTCCTATGATACAATTGAGCCAATGATCAACAACGCATGTGATCTTATCTTCAGAGGCTTCTAATCTCCGCACTAACTCCGGGGGTGCATGTGATCTTATCTTCAGAGGCTTATAATCTCTGCACTAACTCCGAGGGTGCATGTGATCTTATCTTCAAAGGCTTATAATCTTCGCACTAACTCCGGGGGTGCATGTGATCTTATCTTCATAGGCTTCTAATATCTGCACTAACTCTGGGGTCCAGACTATTGGACTGTCAAGCCTACACCTTCCTTGGCTATCTGCCAATTTCGCGATCCACTCGTATAATTCGATCAGGAAGGAGCAAAAGAAGATCTCATGTATCTTTATGTATAGATATATGTTCAACCACTGTTCTTTCGTCAAGCGTGGATTCATGTTCTCTTGTGCCGCGAATTCATGGATCTTTCTATCCAACCAGTCTTCGATCTCTTTCTTAGCTGGATTCCAGTGATGCGACATCACACATCTCTTTATGCAGATCTCGATCCTGACAACGAAACCATTTGTTGGTTTGATGGGCCCTGACCCAGGTTCAGTGTTAATTAGCCAAGAAAATCCCTACACTACTGGCCCTTTCGACATCAATCCACGGAGCACGGATTGAAGTCTCACCCGAAGCAGTGTGGGGGGATGCAGGAACCAAGTTTCCACACCCAGAGATGGTAGTGATGTTGTTTTATACCTAAACCTTCCTTTGTGCAGATCGATAAGCCTTTTAGGGCTTATCGATATACTTCCCTTAGTCGTCCTCTAGATCACTGCGAAGGTCTACGACTATTTTTCGCATACCCTAAATAGGTGATTCAGACACTTACGTGCCTCTGTAATTATTCTTACTGTTGTATTTACCCAGATTAGCTTAAGTAGTGGATCACTTAAACATGCATTATGATTATCTTCACGTAAACATATATTCTTACTTGTGTTCATATAACAAAGTAAAACACATAGGTTCGTGCAATCATACAACATTAAGTCATAAACCCAGTATTCAATATAACATAATTGCATGCATTCATAACAGATGTAAAATAGCTCATACACAGGTAATTCTAGAATAATTCTCTTTATTGATGTTCAGAGCTCCTTTACAGACTCTAACTACCCTGGGCACACAGTTACAGGGGTCCGCACACTCAACTGCAGACTTCTACCCTAGGCCTTTATGCACACAGCTGTAGAGGCTCTCTCCTATGCGAAGACTCTTCGCTCTTAGTTCTCACAAACCCATTACATCAATGACTCTTCAAAACATATCTAAATTGAGCTAGAACTGCCTTAGACTCTTCTAAGACTTCCCTTTTTATACAATCCCATGGTCCGTGGACCAAGGGTGGATCTCATAAAACCGACACAAGTTACATAAACTAAGGGTGGAAACCCTTGATGACTCCTTACATCTTTGCACTCCACGACAACAAAATGTGGAGACTTTACATTCTTTATACAAAACTTGGGCCTTTAACCCAAAAACATGGGCTTTTAACCCCAAAATTGACCCTAGGGGACCTATTCCCAACACCCTAACCATAATTTTTAGGCCCAAAATGCCTTTGTATGTTATCGTTCTTATTCAATCTGTTAAATTCAAATAAATCTGACAAATTTTATGAAGAGTTGTTAAACTGAATTGCGTTAATCCTAACCCAGGAATCATTGAAACCCTACAAATGAAGGTCACGTTGTCCCAAAAGCCTTTTGAATGCATTCATTCTTGTTTTTTTTGGAAGTTTAGATAAATCTGCAGATCTATATGAAGGCTTATTGAGCCGACTTTTACTAAATCTATCTTAGGATCGATTGATACCCTAGCACACGTTAGTTGTTTAGTCTTTGAAGCCCTTGCATACTTATGATAAGTGGCTCAGGTGAGCCTTTCCCAGTTCTCCCCAAGCTTCAATTCATCTTCAAAGATCTCCAATAACAGCTCCTATAGGTCAATTTCCAGTGGAGGTGGTGAAATGGGGGCTTGTTCAGCTAATTTGTCTCCATTCCATCCTTCCAAAAGCCCAGATATCATCGCCCTTGAAAAACTTAGTGAAAGCATTGAGTCTCTATTGTCTATTGTCGATCTTGATTGTAGTGATGTCGAAATTGTGGTCTAGGACTAATCTGTGCCCATTCACCGGTGCATTCTTGAATCTAGGAGCCATTTTTTCAGGGAAAAGCTCTTCCCCAACACCCATTGGCAATCTTAGGCAGCGAGTGCAAAGTTACAGTATGAATTGAAAGACTTGATAGTAGGGAAATGGTGGTTATGAAGCCTTCATGATACTGTTGGTGTATTTTTACATCAGGAAGCTAAAGGCACCTCCAACAGAAGTTTTCGTATACATGGATAATACCTGTGTGCATGACGCATGCCAGCCTACTATCGATTTTGTGGTGGAGTTGATGTATGCAACCCATGTATTTCAAATCTCGAGGCTTATTCCCCTATCACAAGTAATTTCCAAAGTTTTTCTTGGTCACATGTGACTTGTTGTCCAAGTGTTCTGTAAAGAAAAGTGTTGACATGTTTATATCATCTCATGGGGACCTTCACAAGTCGACTTGTTTTCTTATTTTTGTGCCCCAAATTTGGTAGGGATCTACAACCATTTACATATGCATCGAATGCAACCACAAAGCTAGTAATGGAAAGAATTTTATCATAATATGTAAGTTTGTCTTGATATTTCATACTATTTCTTATGGTTTGTACATAAGCCGACTTATTTTCCTTCAACATATGTATAGCTCTGGTGCAACATCCATCATAGATAAGATATATCATAATAGAGTATTACTGTATCTCATAATAGAGTTTTACTTGTGAAAGTAGACCATAAGACCAATTGTTTTTTATTCAGACTTGGATATTCACCATTAAGAGATCACTGCAATAGATTTGGAGAGTTTATATTCACCATAGACCCAATTATCCTACCTAATTTCCATTGCAACCTAATTGGAGAGTTTATATCCACCCCAGACCGAATTATCCCATCTAATCACCACTGCAATCTACTTACAGGGTGAATCTTTACTACAGACTGGTTCTCTTCAATACAATATTATATTATATTAAATACAGGGCATAACATTGATATTTTAGTATTCATGGTCATTTGAAAAATACCCAGTATTATTTATAATTCAGCAGATACCCAATATTGTTTACAATTCAATGAATATAGATATCAGAAAGGTTACAATTTTATATCACATGCAGGGTTTCATTAATAAATACTTGCTAACACATAATATTAATAAATACTTTCTAGTACATAATACTTGTTTGTATTAGTAGTATTATCATTGAAATTGCATTCAAGATACTGCAAGAAAAAATACAACAATTTAATGGAATTTACATTCATGACACTGCAAGAAAAAATACAACAATTTAATGGATGAGGAAGATACAAATTTATATTTTATATAAGTATTGATTTATACATATTTACCATTAGTCTTTAAATATGATTGCAGGAATGTATTAAGGTAACATTTCAGTAGAAGCGAAAGGAATGTATTAAGGTAACCTTTCGGTAGAAGAGAAAGATTCAAGATGCAAAGCATTGATAAATAAACAAATGCCAGTATGAGGAATTTAGTTGTCAGTGATGCTTGTGCTCTGTCTACCCATGATTCATTTATATGTCTTGCAACACATCTCTCAAGAATATGTCTTTATCCAGAATGATAGTGAAGTTAGAAGCACACATTCCACAGTCAATTTCCATTAGCCCCTGCCAACATTGGAGATATGAGTTCTTTGAAATGGACCACCACAAAATGGAGGCTAAAATATTCTGCTTCATCCTGCATACATGCTTGCATACGAGTTCTGCAACATTTAGAAGGCAAGTGAGGTATCTAACTAGAAGGTAGGTATGAAGAGTTCTGCCTAAGAAGGCGATTCTTTCCCAACCATTCACAAATATCAAGTAGTAGATGATCAACCACGTAGTCAATCAGGTTACCACATTTAAATTCAGTGTACAACCACTTGTCCCACTTGCTAATTCTTGAACAACTTTATAATATAACATATAACCAATACACATGAAACATTGAATGTTAGTAAAAAGTTAATGAATTAATGTTAACATTACTTCATTGAAGAGAAGCTTGAACAAAATACATGTTCTTATTGTAAGATACTTGCAGCTCTTGCCTCTGGAAGAGGCCAAATAAGATGGTGAATTTAAAGCCATCTTCAAACTTTCGCTAAAACTTTCACATAAAATAACATTTTCAAAATTTTGGCTTTAACTTTGGCTAAAACAATGAAATCACTATGATATGACTGTTGATTTACCAATTACTATAGTCCCAACTGTTAGTTTACTGATTACTATATTCCATGCCAAGCCCTTAGGAACCCACCTTTGTTTGAGAGAATAATTTAAAAGATATAAAAAAAAAAATTATGAAAACCAAATTCTATCCCAATACAAAAGTAAATTGTAAAACATATTAACAAAGAATTAGATTTATTTGATTACAGGTGGTAAAAACTCAAATTGTGTCTAAATATCATTAAGAAAATATAAATTGTCAAACATATTAACAAAGAATTAGATTTATTTGATTACAAGTGGTAAAAACTCAAATTGTGTCTAAATATCATTAAGAAAATATAAGAATTGCCATGTAATCTTTGAAAAAACTATGCATACAACAAAGGTAAACAAAAGAAATTTCAAGCAACTAACTTTTCTTGTGGAAAATAGTCACTAAGGTAAGGATCTCATACAACTTGGAAGCAAACTTCTGGGCGAATTGCATCATGGGAGTCATGTGGCCCCACATTACTTATGGGAGCACAAGAGCATGCAAGGGTTACAGATTGCGAGCACTCACTAACTAATGCAGAGGTATTGGAATATACAGATTGGGTGGAGTCAGTTTAGCGAATCCAAAGCATCCTTAGGCAGACAAAAATGTCGTGGGCTAAAGCTCGTTGTTGCGCTGCCACTTTTATGGACCAGCCCAACAATTTTTTAAGTGAATGAATTCCGTATATATCACTAACTTTGTTTTTTTCCCTCAATATATTGTGATGATATTCGCAGGATTGAATTGTTTGATATGCATTATTCCCTGTATTTCGTACGCAGTGAATGCTTTAAAGTAAAGTAATACTTTAACTAATGCTTGGACTGCATATGTGGCATGTTCATTGAATCCAAAGATAATATTTCATAGGTAGAAAAGTGAAAAAAGCTAAAAGGCATGACATGTGCAATGACGTTTACATGTGGAAAAGTGAAAACCCTAAAATACATTACCTTTACAACGACCTTTATAACATTTATATGTGCAAATATGTGGATGGGGTTTTTGGAATATTATTATTTCTGTAAAGTTTATACATGGAAAAAGTGCAAATCCTGAAATACATTATATTTGCAAATGACTTTTATAGGTGGAAATATGCATATCTGGTTAGTGGAATGTTATTATTATTCTTGCTGTCCTCTGAAGCGGTTGAAAATTGAATCAATTCACGGTTGCTAAAAATAAAACAAATATTTTATAAAGTCGACATGGCAAAACAAATATAATTTATTTTTAATTTTATTTATTTGGGGTTTGATTGGTTCATAGAGTTCAAAAGTTTTATTTTGCAATCATATTTTGATCGGCGGATGTTGCTTTGTAGCTGTGCATTGAGTTAATACAATGTACGATCTTTCATGTATCGTCGCATCAAATCATATCATAAAACTGAGAACAATGGAAACATCAAAGATTACAGACCCTGCAATTTGAGAATGGAAACATCAAAGATTTTAGAGCCTGCAGAGATTTCAGACACTTGAGAATTTAAAAAATGGTCAATTCATCGGTTAAAGGTGGCTCGCAAGCGATGGCTTGCTCTTACAATTAATAAAGATTCAGTGTCTTTGATCGAGATGGGATCGAGTGAAGCAAAGCATCAGGTCATGTCACAATCTATGTCAAATCATGTGCAGGTTTCCGGAAGGAAAACGAGCTTTCATTGTGAAACTAAACCCCAATTACAGTGGAAATGAACGTCAAGGTAATTACTATGGCAATTAGCATTTTTTAAAATCCCTTATCATCGTATTAATTTTTTTTTTAAATTTAACTATATATTTGATTGAATTTCATTTTCATTCCATATTCGAAAAAAAGAAAGCACCAAGGATAACAACACTTGCTGCTTCATAAACCACTTCTCAAGTCACCAGTAATATTCACATGCTCTGCATGACCTCCTCCTGTTGGAATTCAAGTCTTGACAACTAAATATGGAAGTGTTTACAAATGCTTATTCATCCATTAGTAACCATCATAGCCACTTCCTTCTTCCGAGAACTTTTCATTTTATTGAAGTTTTACATATTTTTTTGGGACAAGGTGGTGAATTTTCGTAATTTTTTTCCAAATTCAAGTCTAATAAAAGAGATTTGTTATACTCGAATTTAAGTCCAACAAAAGAGATTTGTGAGATTTGTTATACTCGAATTTAAGTCCAACAAAAGAGATTTGTTATATTGGCTAATGTAGTTGGTTGAATTTAAGCCATTAGAATTTTAAAATAAATAAATTTATAAATAATAATAAATAATAAAATTTGATTGCTAATTTTAAACTATAAGAAAGATTTGTTCTAGTTTAATTGTTAATGCTAAATTATAAAATAGGTGCAAATTTTTTTGGTCAAACACAATTAATAGTTAGCCAAAAGAAATTGAACATTGGACAAAGAATAAACCTGTTCAATTATTACTAGCAATATATCCTTTGTTCAAATGTGGTAGTTGGTTCATACATTCTAGAATTCAATAATTAAACTAACCGAAATGGAACACTAGCTATGTGGCTTTGTTATAAATGTGAAAGAAATGTACACATATTTTCTTGAGCTATTTTTACATTTATAATGCTGAAATTTATGAATTTAAAATTATTAAATATATTGGATAAAGTGTCTATATCCTTGAGATATGCTTTTAGACACTGTTATATCTAATTACAATCAATTAAATTCATATGTTATTAGAATTAATTCTTAATAATAAAAAACTTATTATAGTTAATTCTTAATAATAATAAAATATAAATAGGATTATATTGATTTGTGGGAAGGACCACTCTTAGTTAAGAATGAAATTATCATTGTTTCATGGGCTGTGTTTTCTAGGGTGGGGTATGGTTTTGATGTTTTCCATGTTTTTAATGCTAAATATTATAGCTCAGGTTAATGTTTTAGATTTGAGAGGTGTTATCGAGGCCCGGAAGGTAGAGGAATTATGCTTATGTAATTTTTCCTAAGTTTCACCTAGGGAAAATGTCTTAATTTAGTAAATTAGTGATTTTTAAAAATTGCCTAAGTTAAAACATAGAAAAAATGGATAATTATTCGGAGAGGCACTCTACAACTCAGTGGGATAGATGTCAAGTGTAAATGTTTAACATGAAACATTTAACATTTAACAAATTTAATCTAATGTCAATGTCGACCCTAATATAATTATTATGTATAAACAAAATATACATTCAACATTAGTTTTACATAAATTCTGTTTCATCAAATAGTGATAAGTGGAATTCTGTTTGTGAGAAAGGGTAAAATAATTAAAATAAAATAATTAATTTAATGTTAGTGGACTCTAGATTTTGTATATAATATTTTAAAATATAATATAATTTTTTTTAATAAAATTACTCATTTTTATTTGGTTGAGAGGGCCTAGGATGCTAGAGATGTGTAACAAGTGTAAATTACTGTAATCATAATATAATGTAAACATTTTAACTTGGTGAAAATATAATAAAAATAATAAAATAAAGTAACCTATAAAAATTAATAATAAAAAAATAAAAATGACCCATGGTATTCATGTGGAATATAACCTATTTAAGGGGGGAATTAAAATAACCTATATCCATCTTCGTTTGATGTTATATTTAGATACATTGTTAGCCTTAAAAAATGATGGCATTGAATTCATGTAGCTTGTAAAGGTAAAACATTTTTATGGATATGTTTGCACTTGGCATTTGTATGGATATGTGACCCTTTGTCTTTTTGTATGTTTTATTTCTATTGTAGAACGGATGAGTACATAATTGTGCCAGAGAGGGAAGCCGATTATGGAAGAGATGTTGTAAGGTTATGTTATGTTATGTTATGCAAACATTTTGACTCAGAGAAATTAGCTAGCAATAAAAATAAAAATAAAAATAAAGTATAATTATTCTCTAATGTAGCATATTTAAATGGTTGCATAGTGTTTTTTAAAATTACAATTCTCCAATTTTACCTTTATGTTGGTTGCAGAACAAAAGAGAGATGACTAACCAGTGATTTTGGATTCCTACCAATGTAACGAGTGAAGTGGAAGAGTTTATTTGTTGAATCAAACTAGCAAGTCATCCCTTTCCTCACAAAATAATATTATTTATTTCACATAAAATTTGAATTTATTTATCAAATAAGCTTAAATTTTGTATTTGAAAATAACATTAAGAAATCAATAGACTAAATAGTAATCAAACCTCATTATTAAGTAGAATATTTAAAAATTAACAAAGAAGAAATCCCAACTAAAAAAAAAGCTTCATTTATCAAGTAAATAAGACATTTTTATTTGCTAAAATTACATTTAAAAATAATAATAAGTATGGTTAATAATTAAAATATCTTAGATCCACCTTAACTTTGGATCTACCAAGTACCGAGAGGGATCAGATCTCTTTTTACTCTAAGAAGGTTTGCTTGTCAAGAGATTTGATCCCTCTTAGTCTACGTTGGTTTGTCAATTTTACTCCTATGTAAACATTTGATCCCAGTACGGTAGAGATGTTGTAATATTTAACATTTTGACTTGATAAAAACATAAAATTAATAATTATATTTATATTTATAATTATAATGAATTATAAATAATAAGTAAATCAATCTAGATCAATCTTAAATCTGGATCTACCAAGGGCCAAGAGGGATTAAATTTCTTGAGATGCAAAGCTCTTTTAAAGTTAAAAAAGTTTTGATCCCTCTTGGATCTTGGTAGATCCAGAGTTAAGATGGATCTAGGTTAGTTAATTGACATTAGTTGAGATAAAATCAATTTATCTTGAGAAGCTTCAAGAAAGTTTCTAAGTTGATCTTAGTCATAGATTAGATCAAGTTAACTTCTAATCTTGGCCATTCAGTTGTAAATGAGATATTATAAAGGAAATCGATGGGCAACATTGGAGATTATTTGAGGTGGGCGAGTTTTCAGTGAGACACCATGAGGTTTTTAACAATAGTGTTTAGGAAGAAGTTTTCCAGAGTTTATTCTTCATCTGAGAGACTTCCAGCTTCCGAGTTTTAGAGGGAGGTTTTACAAGAGGCCAAATTTTTTTTGTAGGGTCTAAGTTTTTCAGTGAGGGTCGTGAGCTTCAGAGGAGGTTTATTTTCCAAAGAGAGGTCAAATTTCCAGAGGAGGAAGATTTTCTAGGAGACGTCAATATTTTCCTCCAATCATGTGAGTTTCCAAAGGAGGCAAAATTCTTCTAGGTTGCATGTGTGGGTCAAGAGTGAGTCGTATAGGAGGGTCAAGTTTCTTCTAGAGGGTCAAGCTGCTTCCAAAGGCTCGCATTAATTTGAAAATATGAAGATCAATTTTTTTAGAGGTTTTCCAGAATCACGCAAGCAGTTCATTTAATTTCCAATTATCAAAATTTTTGAAGATAATAATAAAACCCTTAGATTAAAGACTTTCTTTAACACACATTGGGGTTTTTCTAGGGACATTTTTCCAAAAATATTTGTGTCATTTGTGTGATTGATTTCTTGTATATTTCGCTACAATTTTATTTTGGTAATGGTACTATTTGTGTTTTAATTCATTACTTTTAGCTGATAAATTAATTTGTTGTGTATAAGTAATTGAAATAATTAACTAGGTTGAAAACACCTTTTGGGTAGCATAAATTTCACATGGTATCAAAGCATTGAAGCACTGAGGTTATTGTTTATGTGAGCACAAGGGTTTTGAAGGAGAAACCAAGGGTTTCATCACACATGTTTATTATCCTTATATTTATTGGGGTCATTGTTCAAGGGTTTCAAAAATGGATTTAGCTGGTTTGAGGGATCAAGATAGACTTGATGGTGCATCAAAATTTGGTATATGGAAATATGGGATACTTTTGTTGCTAGATGAGCATACATTGAAGGGATATGAAATGTTTGTTTTTTTCGTACCAACAAATCCAATGCAATTAGTGACCTACCGCAAGGAGGATGCCAAAGCTAGGTGTATTACCCAACAGAGGGTCAAAGGTCATGCCGTTCCCCATATTGAAAAATTGGATACACGTAAGAAGATGTGGGATGCCATCTTGAATTTGTTCCAAAGTGAAATTGTGAACATGAAATTGATTGTTAGAAAGAATCTACAAAACATCAGACAAAACAAGGGAGAAGGCATTGTTAGTTATCTCACCAGGGTCACACAATTGAAAGACGAGTTAGCAATGATTGAAGAGAAAATAGATGATGAAGATATTGTGAGAGCTACATTGAATGGGTTCTCAAAGTAGTGGGATGCCTTTGTCCAAGTGATTAATGGATGGAAAGACTTGTCTAGTAAGGGTCATCTTTGGAGCGATTTCACCAAGGAATAGCTTAGGTTGAGCCTTGTTGGCATTGGAGACAATAGTAAAGGCCATAAGGGTGAGGATGCCGAGAATTCTACTCTTGTTTTATAGAAGAAAAAAAAATACGTGAGTAAAATCAAGTGTTTTTGCTATTGCCAATAAAGACACTATGTCAGTCAATATCCAAACAGAAATAACTTTAAAAAGAAAAAGAAGCAACAGAAAACAACTTCAAAAAACATTGACGAACTGTCTTCAAGACTTGAGAATGAGTTCACTCTCATAGCTTTCCTATCTAGCTTGAACGCCACAGGAGACTAGTACATCAATAGTAGAGCATAATGTCACATGACACCTGAGTTAGGGAGTATTTCCAGCTACAAAGTAGAGTAGATAATATTCTAGATACAAATGGTAAATAAGTCCAAGTATACTCCAGTTGGGAGAGGGGCAATCACATTTTAGAAGGATTCGGGAAAAAATATCCATGCTATAGATGTGTTGCACATGCCAAGTATGGGAATGAACCTAGTTTCAGTTTTTTCTCTTCAAGATAAGGGGTATGATTTATACTTTCAAGGATAGGTGTATCTCAAACAATTGGAAATTAGTAAAGGGGATTGGAATAAGAAGCAATAAGTTAAATATAAGTTGCAATTTGATACTCCAAAGACATTGGTTAGAACCATCAATGACATAGATACGAGAGAGCTATGGCATAGGAGGAGGGTTCATATCCATCATGGATGATTCGAACTTAAACATGAATGAAACAAATTACAAATATAATCATAAATATAGAGATGAAGAAGAAGAAAACTTCATTTCATTAATAGAAAAATATTGAACTATGCTTACAAATAGAATGGAAATAAGATAGCTAAGGCGATGGTAGCTTATCTCTGAGAAGAGATGTGGTGGCTACATGCCAACATAACTGTGTTACAATGAGGCTCAAGGGCCTATTTATTATTGAAAAACATGAGAAAACCCTAAACAACCAAAACCCTAACCACATGAAATGTAACCCAAGATTTTGTGGGCCCCATTGGGGTTAGTTGGGAATCCAACTTCCCGGGGTCGTAACTTGGTCATATTATTTCTGTTTGGTGTGTATGATACCTTTTTGGAAAGGTGATCAGGTGGTCAAAATTAGGCTCAAAACTCAAAGTGTCAGAATCTATATAAACTTAGCTTCAGATCGAAGAGCTCATCATCCTGATTCCAACGGTGTGAACAACACTCGAATCTGAGCTCGTATGAAGAAGTTAGAGCAAGTCAAAGTTCATGTTTGACTTGGACATATGGCAGGAAAAGATGATGTGGTAGGGCTCTTTAGCGAATGGGGAAGCACCAAGTGGAAGGCTGCCATTGGCCCCTGAATTTCGCAAATCACATGTTGCAGGTGGGTCGATGTTAAAAATCAGCCCTGGAACAAGCTAGGGTGTAATGTGATAATCACAATCGCACATCGCAACAGCGCAGGCGAAAAGGAATTAAAGAATCAACCTCGACAGTTACAATGTGACAATCGGCCCTAGAGTAGGGAAGGGTTGCGATGCGATAATCGTAATCGCAGATCACAACCGCACACCGCAGATCACAATCACACACCGCAGAAAACATGGTCTCACATATATAAGACCATCGGTACTCTGCCGATTGCGAATTGCGAAAGGATCCTATATGTGATAAGTTTACGATTTCTGGTTAATAGTTTCGTCTGATCTACCATCGCAATTGCATGTCGCTCCACGCTGTATTCATAGACCATAACACTGTCGGTTCTTCACTGATTGCGATTTGTGATGGAGTTATTGGAACTGTCGCCTTAACCGCTGAACCTAACCACCTTATATGTGACCACTCGACCTTAACCACGAGATAGGTGGGAAAGTTGGCAGGACTGCCAATTTTGGTGGGACTACCATAATTAGCTCCAAATAATGAATTTAATTGGAATTTAGCCAGATTTGGAGGAGGAAATTGTGGACAAACTGACATAAGTCATAACTAAGGCAATTTTCGACCAAAGGAGGAGCAGAAATAGGTCGGGCTACCATTTTTGACTATTCTGAACTCATTGGAGCATGTTTTAGAAGCATTGGAGCATTGTAAACACTTATTTTTAAACTTTGAGCATAATAGAGAGGCCCAAGCCATTGGAAGCTGGACCGAGGAGACGTAGCCCAGGAGGGGTGATGTTAGGAAACCAACTCAGAAAAAGATAAAAATATAGACCAACGCCTTAGAATTCAGCCTCTTCGATGGGGAAACCTCCTTTACAATACAAAAATGAACAATTATTAGATGATACAAATGATAGGACCTCCTTTCTATATATAGGAGTCTAAGGGGTCATAATATAATCAGAGCCGACATAACAATAATAATGTAAGGGCACAATAATAACAATAGCAGGCTTCTATGGGGCACAATAATAACAATATGGGGACTACATGGGCACAACAATATAATAAGGGGGTTGTACTAATAATAGTAAGGGGTCACACTAGTATTATAGGGACCTAACATAACCCTCTCCTTCAAAAAGTGTTTTCCTCAACGCTTGAGTAATTCTTGATGATTTTATATAAAATTCTTGTCCTCCCATGTGGAATCTTCAATGGGTAAGTTCTTCCACTTGATGAGATACTCTGAAATTGATCGATTCCGTAGCTGTCGGGTTCTTGTTTCTATGACTGCTCCAGATTCCAATATGATTTTTCCTTCCTCGTTAAGTTTTGGCAACATTGTTTGAATTGGGATCTTCTGCAACTTTTGAATGAGTGGCCACATTTCTTCGTCCTTCTTCCATTCATCCCTTGCTCCGTTTTTCCAATTTGGTTGGATAATAGAAATAGCACAAAACAATGCTTCCACATCCTCATCCTTTCTTGAGAGTGCATCTGCAACAAAAGTTTTCTTCCTTTTTCTGTAGATGATGTCAAAGTCATAACACAACATATTTCTGACCCATTTTTTCTGTTCTTCTAAATAAAATATTTGTTCTAAAAAGTATTTGAGATTATCATGATCTATTTTTACCTCGAAGTGTCTTCCCATTGGGTAAGGTCACCATTTCTTAAGTGCATGTAGTATTGCCAACATTTCCTTCTCATAAATAGCTTGCTTGAGATGTAGCCATAAAAATACCCAATCACCTACATCAAAACTTTTTTCACTGTGATGTTGATCTACCTGTTGTTTCATTCGATTCTGCACCAAAGTGGCATTATCCTTTAAACGTTGGAGAACTTGTTGTTGATGCTCGATGTGATCTTTCACTGCTTGAACCTTTTTCTTCTTGATATGTCCTTCTATATTGAGAGTTTGAGGAGTGGTAATTTCTTCAAATGCTTTACAAGATATGGTCAGATTCATATCTTGATGCTTGATGTGATCTTTCACTTTTTGAACATTTTTCTTCTTGATATGTCCTTCTATCTTGATAGTTTGAGGAGTGGTAATTCTGGTCAATGCATTACAAGATATGGTTGGATTCATTTCTTCTTTCTTGATGTGATCTTTCACTTCTTGAATATTTTCCTCCTTGATATGTCCTTCTATCTTGAGAGTTTGAGGAGTGGTAATTCTTGCCAATGCTTTGCAAGATATGGTCAGATTAATTTCTTCTTTCTCTAGGGTTGGGGCCTGGAGTATATCCTCTTCTTTTGATGTTTCTTGATCCTTTTCTTCCTCCTCTTCATACTCTATGTAAAATAATTTCTTCTCTGTACACCTATGACCTTTAGTGCATTTTTTATCATAATAGTAACAAAACCCTTTTTCTCTTTTTTCTTCCAATTGTTGTGGTGTAACCCTTGTAGGTTGTGGAAGGCTAGGAGAAACAACACTTCCATCTTTATAGTTGTGAGGGTTATACTTCCTTGTTTCCATAATTTTTCTTTCCACTGTAAAAAAGCCCTTTTTCTCTTTTTTTTGTTCCAATTGTTGTGGTGTTTCTCTTTGTATCCTCATAATGTGCTATAATTTCCTCCATGAAAATTGACCACGTAACAAGTGGTTTATGAGAACAAAGCCCTTTATACCATAAAAATTGATCTTGTTCTAAATATGAATATGCAATACATACCTTTTGTAATAGTGGTACACCATGTAGATCAAAATATTTCTCCATCTGTAGTATCCAATTTACCAAATCCTTACCATCAAACTTCCTCATCTTGATTTTTCTTGATTTTAGGAGCTCGATCTTGAAACGACTGTAAGTCTGTAATTTCAGATCTCCAAGTTCTGAAATTTCTTCCTGCGGTAGCTCTTTGAGTTCTCTTTCTAACCCCACAAGTCTGATCAGAAAGAGTTATGCCAAATATTCCACGGTGACCTGATTATAGACTAGTTCAGTAGCACGAACTTGTATGACGTGCCACTTCTCACTGTTTCGACATTAGCACTTGAACTTGATATACAGAAAACTACATGAAGTCCTCTTTTTGTAACTTTTTATGAAATTTCAATATGATGCTCAGAGAGACAGTTATGACAAGTTCCCCCCGGTCACCTATTTGGAATGTAATTCAAGGGTCTACAAAAACCCTATCTTCCTCATACAATATCTCCTAAAATATAGTGCGACAGGATCTAAAATTCAGAGCCAAGGTTTAGACTAATTCCTTCTCAAATGGGTTTTTGTTTTAGCTTCTGAAACTTCGTAGCGAAAGAGTTATAGCGAAAATTCCCACGATGACCTGTTTTAGTTGAAATTTTGGAGCTTGCAAAAACCCTAACTTCCTCAGATCATATCTTCGAAAATATAGTGAGACAAGCTCTGAAATTTGGACCAAAGGTTCAATACGAGTTTGTCTCAAATGGGTTTTTTGTTTCACTTCTGAAACCTCGTAGAAAAAAACGTTATAGAGAAAATTCCACGATGACCTATTTGGAGCAGTGAAACCCTAGAATCCAAGGCTTTGATACCAAATGTTAGGAAACCAACTCACAAAAAGATAGACAAGAAAGATCAACACCTTAGAATTCAGCCACTTCGAGGGGGAAACCTCCTTTACATTACACAAATGAACAATTCTTGGATGATAGAAATGACAAGACCTCCTTTCTATATATAGGAGTCTAAGGGGTTTTAATATAATCAGAGCCGACATAACAATAATATTATAAGGGAAAAATAATAACAATAGTGGGCTTCAAAGGGGCACAATAATAACAATATGGGGACTACATGGGCACAACAATATAATAAGGTGGTTGTACCAATAATAGTAAGGGGTTACACTAGTAGTATAGGGACCTAACAGGTGAACTCCTTTATCATGTGCTTGTTGTAATGTGTTTTTGATGATGTTCTGTACATGTTTATGTTGTTGTTCAGTTTCTTATTTATGTTAAATTTCTCATAAAATTAACATAAAAACTCTTCATTTCACTTGCAAAAAATCATGAATCCTTAAGCACAATGAAAGTATTTTGTTTATAATTTGAGGAGGATCTTAGCACTACAATCTAATATTCTAAATTAGATCATTTTGGTATCAGAGCACTAGGTTAGCTTTGTGAAAGAAGGATTTAATTGTTTACAAGTTTATGTCATGCTTACAAGGTTAAAACTCAAAAGAGGAGAAGGAAAGTTGGTTGGAAGCCTTGAAGCTGGGTCAAGGGGAAGCAGAGCAAGGTTGCCACAATCTAAAACACTAGTTCAACCTCGACTTGCAATTGAGACTCCAGAGATCATGTCTCATGAAGGAGAACCTACAAACATGACAGAAGATGAGAAGACCTTCAAAAAGGCTTTCCTTGATATGATAGAGATGGTGAAGGTCCTCTATGAAGAGAGGAACACCAGACTGCAAGGGGAAAGTTCCAAACCTCTCAAAGGAGAAGGCTCTTCAGGAGGAGGTAATGGAAATGGAGACAAACCTCCACCCTCTCCACCATCTTCTTCATCTTCTTCTTCACAATCATATTCACCTTCTTCCACTAACACAACCCTTTCTCATACTCATCATCATACTTCAAAAGGAACTGGTAAATCGCCTTTTTTAAAACTTGATGTTAAATTTGAGCTTCCCATGTATAATGGTGAAGTGAATGCAAAGAAGCTTAATAATTGGATTCATCACTTGGAGGTTTATTGTAGGATTCAATAGCTTCAAGAGGATGACATAAATACTCAATTAGCTTCTGTGAGAATGGACGGTGCAGCACTAGTTGTTGAAAATAGCAACAAGAAATGATAAAAATAGAATCCAGAATATTCCAATTTTAATTTGTCCTTGAATTAAAATTGTGAATTAAATTCGAATTTAGTCTCATCAGTTGCTTGGAATTAATTAATTAATTCATTATGGATAAATTAGTTGGAGAAATTCAAGTTAGAAGTCTTTCTGAATTCATGCAGGAATTATCCCTTAAATTAAGGAGATTATCCCTTAAATAAGGAGATAAGATTGAGTTATATTTGAGTCGTAATTAGTTAGCTCAGTTTACTGAGTTAAGTCTAGTTAAATTAATTCCAAACTGTTTAAGGAACTAATTGTGAGTTATCAGCCAGTTAATGCATGCATGCACTCAACCAGTGTACTCCAGATAACTGAATGTTCTCTCATCAGAAACTCATGCATGTTTATTACGAGAAAGAATAAGTTGAGCTAAATGTTAAGGACATGTTACTATCAGTTGCATGTGTTTTCCTATAAAGGAAACTCATCCATGCAGTCAAGGTAAGATTCCTTCAGGATTGCGTAGTTTTAGAAGGTGTGAGATCAATGTGAGTGATCAGTCTTTCACTTGGTAAGAGGAGGATTAACCAGGAGAAATTGTGCAAGGAAATAGGAGCCTAAAGGGTAGAGGAGAAGGCTGTGAGCAGCTTTGATTGCCTATGAGAATCTAGGAGGATTGTACTGAGAGTTGGCTAGCTGTGAGAGCAAAGGTTTTGTATAATTATGATGTATTTCCACCTTGTATGATAATACAGATAGTGGGGTTTTTAGTTGAGGCTTTCCCTTGAGTATTTTTTGTGTTTCATGTGCATTGATTCTTCTTCCTCCGGTTATATGTGTTTAGCTCGATCTTGCTCAATCTTCTAAGCTTCTGCAAATTGATAGTAGAAGTAGATTATAGTATTTTTCTTTGATATATTGCATTATCGAGTTAATCTACAGTCAAATTTTCTACATAGATCTTAGAGGTAGATTTGTAGAGAATTCGCAGAATTTCTACATGGTATCAGAGCTAGCTGATCTATACAGAAATTTCTACATGGTATTATAGCAGAGCTGTGAAGAGTATATGAAGAATAGAATTCAAAGTTTGAAGTTCGGGGTTGCAGGTGCAAATCGAATTCTTATCATACTTCAAGGTTGGCCAATGACATTTTATGGCTTGAGACTTGAGTATGCCTTGGAAGGAAACTCAAATTACATAGCATGGAAAGATCGCATGGAGGATATATTAGAAGAAAATGGCTTGAAGGATTCCATTTATAAAGAAATCCGAAAGCCAAGTTCAACTAATGCACAAGAGTTGGTGAGTGGAAGAAGTGTGTGGCGAGGTCTAGACAGATCATCCTTGAGGGAGTTCGAGACCATATTGTCTCGAGTCTCCATGGGAAGGATACTCCATATTCAATGTGGAAGACATTGAAGGACCTCTACTAGAACAATCACGATTATAGGAAATTGGCGCGCAAGGATAAGCTTCGAAGAATCAAGATGGAGAATGGCAATACTATTTCCACATATATGAAAAAGCTCACCACTTGAACAGATGAGCTTGGTAGTGTGGGAATAACTACTGCCACTGATGATATGGTGATCCTCACTCTCCTTGGCCTTCCAAATAGGTGGAATAGCTAGCAGGACTCTATGAATGGAAGGGAGAAACTGCCGAATTGGGAACGACTATGGTCGAATCTCATGCAGGAGGAGATTAGGAGGAGCACTTGAGATGGTTCTTCATCAAAGGATGATGATGAAAAAAATCTGGCCTTAGTGAGTAAGGCAAGGAAAGGGAAGGGGAAGGCATCCCATTACGAATCAAATTCTTCTCATGGAGGGAAGAAGGGTGACAAGTCTAAAGTGAGACGCTTTAATTGTCACGAGATGGGACATTATGCGACTAATTTCCCATCGAAGAAGTCCAAGAAGGGATCCTTAGAAGGATCGGAAGGTGAGGCATTAGCCTCTCAGTTTGAAATGGACTTTACTCTCATCGCATGCATGGTGTCATCGATGATGGGTTATGTTTGGTATCTTGACAGTGGAGCCTCATTCCACATGACCGGCGATAAAAGTTTATTCAGTACCTTGGAGGAGAAAGACTTCAAGATGTGCATAGAGATGGGTGATGACGAAAGGTATAGTGTGATGCAGGAGCATCCGACACTCTTAATTAAACAAGGAATCCAAAGCAGACCAAGGAGGACATGGACCATCGGAGCAAAACAGGGGGAAAATTCTGTTAAAACAGGGCTAAAATGATGGAATGGATAAAGTCTCTAGAAGACTTATTTAATGGAATATGCCATATGTATGCATATAGAGAGATTAGTTGAGAGATTTTATGAAAAGATGTGATCAGATCCTTCACAGTGATCTGATCCAATGTTCCCTTATATATATATTAGAATAATAATTATATATATATATAT
Organism: Pinus taeda; assembly: GCA_000404065.3. Classification (NCBI taxonomy): domain Eukaryota; kingdom Viridiplantae; phylum Streptophyta; class Pinopsida; order Pinales; family Pinaceae; genus Pinus; species Pinus taeda. The sequence goes on from APFE031072163.1 coordinate 73,437, forward strand.
ATATATATATATATATATATAATATATATATAAGGATGAACCTGCACGTTCAATAGGGGAGAGACGAGACAGAGTGATAGGAAAAGATTTGTAAACCATAGTGTTCAAAATGTAATCGAGAGGGAAATTGTTTCTAAGGCTGAAATGCCTTAGCTTGTAATCATACTGTATAAAATAGAAAAGTGTGCTTTGTGTTGAATTGTACGCATGTGTATTATTGTATGAGTTAAATCCTAAGTTCTGAGATTATTGATCGACCATCGATCACTGTACAATCGATGGAAATCTAAAGATATAGAATTAATTGTTGTGTCGTGTGCTTAAATGAATGTGGCAGATCCGTGTTTTAATGCAGAGATCCATCAAACGCAAACGAGACCAAGCCAAAGAGGAATGGATGGGTCAATGCACAGGATCCATTGGATCTCATAGGTCAACGGTCATCGAATGTTGGAAGAGAGCGGAAGATAACCAACGAAGAGGTGGTTTCTTGAGACAAAGTGGTATTTCGGATGAGGTAGAAGTGGTAAGAGGTAATTCGAGGTGAGCACTCGATTCCACTAACTGAGCGACACGTAGCACTTGGGAGGAGAGAGGAAACTGCTTTTTGGGCAGGTAATCTTTGTGCTATTTGTCCACCCAAAATCAATGTCAACCATCAGATCAAAAGGAGGTGATCAATGGTGGAGGATTGTCGTGCAAGTTGTTTGATCGCTGATCAGAGAATGGAAAGCGCAGCGGAAAGGAATGGACCGAGAGATGGACCCAACGATTTATGAATGCAGGTTTTTAATATTTGAAGTCCGGCTTATGTGTTCGGAGGGTGTATTTCTGTGTATTCCTGTGGTTCCGATAAATGCGTTGCCCAGGGCTTAAAGTCAAATGAACGCTTCCAATAGGTTTTTGGGCCCATAAACCACATGCCTTAGGATCGAAAAATTGATATGAAAGGGATTTTGCCTTACCCAAAAATCTCCTTTCATCATTTTGTATCAGAGCAAGGAAAGGTTAAGGGAAATTTTTCCTGCGAGAAGGAAGAAGGAGTGCAAGTAGAAGGAGAAGGAGGCACAATTTTTTAAAGCATGGAGAGTTTATGGTCTTACTATTGTACAGATAGCGGTAGCAGGAGGTGAGAAGACTTGTAGCAAATCTAGAGCGAGGAATGCTCTATAGGATGCCAAAAGACTAAGCTCAAAGGAGAAAGCTTAGTGAGGTATCGTGTAGCAGAGGAAGACTGTTACTGCAGAGGTTGGTTGTAGCTCATAGAAGATCATGAAGGCAGTTCCATTGAGAAGTCGATAGAATTGCTAAGGGATAAGGAGAAGCATATGACCGTGAGGTCATAAATTTTTGTGTCTCGAGAGTCTGATGCAAGAGCATCCGACACTCTTAATTAAATGAGGAATCCAAAGCAAAGAAAGGAGGATGTGGACCATCAGAGAAAAACAGGGGGCAAATTTTGTTAAAACAAGGCTAAAATGATGGAATTGATAAAGTCTCTAGAAGACTTATTTAATGTAATCTACCATATGTATGCATATAGAGAGATTAGTTGAGAGATTTGAGGAAAGGATGTGATCGAATCCTTCACAGTGATCTGATCCAATGTTCCCTTATATATATATATAATATATATTATATATATATATATATAATATTATATTATATATATATATATTATATATATATATATATATATAATATATATATATATATATATATATATATATATGATGATGAACCCGCGTGTTCAACAGGGGAGAGACGAGATAGAGTGATAGGAAAAGATTTGTAAACCAATGTGCTCAAAATGTAATCGAGAGGGAGCTTGTTTCTAAGGCTGAAATGCCTTAGCTTGTAATCATATTGCATAAAATAGAAAAATGTGCTTTGTGTTGAATTGTGCACCCGTGTACTATTGTATGAGTTAAATCCTATGTTGCGAGATTGTTGATCGATCATCGATCACTGTAGGATCGATGGCGATCTAAAGATATAGAATTAATTGTTGTGTTGTGTGCTTAAACGAATGTGGCAGATCCATGTTTTAACGTAGAGATCCATCAAAGGCAAACGAGACCAAGCCAAAGAGGAATGGATGGGTCAATGCACAGGATCCATTGGATCTCATAGATCAACGGTCTTCGCATGGTGGAAAAGCGCAGAAGATAACTAGCGAAGAGGTGGTTTCTCGAGATGAAGTGGTATTTCGGGTGAGGTTGAAATGATAAGCGGTAATTTGGGGTGAGCACTCGATTCCACTAACTAAGCGACACGTAGCACTTGGGAGGAGAGAGGAAACCGCCTTTTGGGCGGGTAATCCCCGTGCTATTTGTAGGAATTTACAGGGTAAGTTCCTCAGACAGAACACCAAAGGACACCGCTCACAAACAGATCACAGATCAATACACCAGTATTTTGACGTGGTTAAAACCCTCAAAGAGGGAAACAGTCCACGGCCTGAGCCAACGC
>APFE031072166.1:1429-24503 GCA_000404065.3 Pinus taeda
GAAAAATCAAGATGGTAGTCCTGGTTTTGGGATCTAGGGGAAAATCTCTGTGCATATGTGTTTTATGTGTTATGCTCTTGCATTGTTTATTTTCTTTGTTTTAAAATTCGTATGCAGGTAATTTCTGTACAGGGTTAAACCCTACACTAATGACTTGCTTGATGAGTCAAATGATAACTAGACACAAAGATATTTCCAATGAGTTATCATGATCTCAATTTGGATTTGAGGAAGACCTCCAAAAGTTGACTGCAACAGCACTCTGCCTTTAAGCAGCCTCATTTTGCACATTTTGACCAGTCTTGGGAGATTTGACTTTTTACAGAGAAGATGAATTCCAAATTGAAAAATTCAAGTTTGGTTGGAAATTATACTCAATAATCTTTCCAACAAGCTATTGTGCACCCAATTTGGACACTCAGAAGGCCCTCAAAACTAGTCTGCAAAAAGGGGCTACGCATAGAAATTTTTAACACAGAATTTTCTGCACTATGCGCCGCGCCACCTGCGCTCGCTTTTGATGGGAGCCTCCAAATGACAAAAAAACAGCATTTTTGGATTTGGCATGGAAAAATATGCTTTCCTGCTAATTTTCAAGAAATTTTGACAGGTTTTAAGCCCTCAAAAGGGTCAAAAACACTCAAAAAATGACCTTACTGCCCCTATTTTGACACACAGGAAGTAGTGTTGGGAGAACTGAATTTTGGAGGGGAACATGGAGGCCAAATTAAAACATTCCACTTGGGTTGGAAAATATATAGGCATACCTTTCCAACAAGCACACTCAGAGTAAATTTGGACACCGGGAAGGCCTCCAAAAGTGGCTCCAAACAGGAGCTACGCATAGAGAAATCAGTGCAACGCATAGTGGAAATTTTGCTCAGTTTGACCAAGTATACTCTGTTTTTCGCCTAGCTTTTGACAGTTTGACTTTTTCTCCTTCTTAATGTCAAAATTTTGATGTAATTTAATGTAAATGGATGGATCATGATGTAAATATGTAAAATTTTCACTTATGTAGGTAGATTCATCTATCAAAAAGTTGTTTGAAACTGAATGAATCAGTTCCCTTGTTTCTAGAGGCATGTTGTTCCACTACCTAAAGTCTAGTTCTCAGTTTAGAATTAGTTGGAACAGCTCCTAAACATGTGATCTTAACCCCTAGAGGCTAGGATGAGCTATGGTTTGTCTATATCTTGTGATTTTTCAGTCATTAGCATGGTTGGACTTTTGAGAAAGTAAGGAGCTTCATTGTATACTCATATCAGCATTTTGGCTAAGGAATTGAGACCAGGGTTTGCAGCACTCTTTGGGATTCATGTGGCATTTTGTTTTGGTACAGTGCTTTCCTCTGTATTTGTGAATTTACTTATGTGTTATGTATGACATTATCTATCTTATTTCTTCTTAAATAAATCAAACAAGAGTGAAGGTGGAATCCATTGAAATTACAGTGCTCTACCTAGGGTTTGCTTTAGTTTTTGATGTTTTCAGCTGTTTGAAGAGGATCCATGGCTTCTCTTTGCCTCTTCAGCTCCTCACCTATCTAATCCCTCCATCTCATTCGATTTGGAGTGCCAAAACCAGTTGCCTACCTTGCCCCATTGAGATCTCTGCAAAACTGAGCCTCATTCCCTGCACCCAAGATCTGCCTTTCCCTTAGAGCCAACAAAAACATCATTTTATTCAATCAAACTTCTTGCACACATACTTAGCCTAATATTATTAGTTATATCAGTCATCTCAAGCCCTTAGTGATCATATTTTTGCTGATATTGACAAGAGAGAGCCCTCTCCCGACCTGGTAGGGTTAGCTACCAGGTTAAGCATGGTTTGATGTTGTCCTAGATCTTACATTTCTCAGCCTGAGGTAGATTTAGGCTCTAACAGGGTTAAAAAGGTGGTGGCAAGGATGTTGAAGTTATCGAATGAAGCTCTAGGCAATTCGATGTACCATTTTGTTGCCGGACTAGTTAGTCTTCGCTGAAAAAGGCGAAGCCTAATCAAATCATCATTGAGGGTGATGGATGAACATCAGAAATGAAAGGTCATCACGTGATTCGATGGATCTTCACCTGGATTTCCATTGAATTTAGGAATATCTTACAGAAGTTTATGAGGAATCGCTGGCCACCAAGGGGCGTAAGCAATTGGATCATTTGTTAGTCGGTTCAGATCTGGTAATTCTAAAGTTGCTATGAAAGGAAACTCTTGATTCAGGTTTTGTGAAGCATACCCAGGATAAGATGGGATCGCTGAGCAGTGGGTCTTTGCATACCAGCATAATGTATCTGATGCTGATAACTTTGATAAGGTTGATGGGTATAACCATTATAATATGATTGTTGGTAACCGTTTTGAACATACGCTGCCCATTACCTGCAAAGCTTTGCTGCTCAGGTCCTCGGTAAGCTTGTTGGAATTGTAATTGTTGATATTGTACCAGCCATGGTTGTTGGACCATTTGTTGTTGTCCAATACTGGATGTTTGACCAAGATGAGGGGTGATAGTACCCATTTGAGCCTGAGTCGCTTCAGTTAAGGAGCCACTAATTTGTGGTTGTGATTGAGCCGTAGAGGCAAGAGGTTGTTGTTTATGACCTGAGGAACTTTAGGTTGACATACAACAGGCAGTGCTTGTACTTGCAACACCGTCACAATAGCAGGTGTAGTGGGAATGTTCGACATAGGTTTATTTGGTTGCATTGAATATACAACTCTTGGTTGTTGAGGCAATATTGGTACCTAACCACTGGATGTGATTCCAGTTTGACTTGAATTTTGTTGTGAAATCTCATATGGTTGTTCTCCTAGAGGGAACAATGAAAAGGCATGCTGCCCCCCATATGGCGGCAATCCAGTGTTCAAAGGGTAAATTGGTCTTTGGAGACTGGACTGCCCAAATTGATACTGATGTGAAGGATCAATTTGCTAAGACTCAACATAAGAAATTCCACATAAGATTCCAGATGAACAAATAGGAATAGACCATGCTGTCAAAACAGTCCCTGGGTGGACTCCATCTAGCGGTTGCGAACTAGTTGGGATAGATGGTATACCAGCAAACATTGTCGGAGTAGCGGTAGGAGGCTCTACTACTGCTGTATCAGATGACACAGTGCTAGATGTTGATGGTTGTTCAGACATATTTAGTCTATCCAAGAGATTTCCTAGCGATTCGACAGGAACTTGCAATGAAGGATGATTGAAAGAACTAACTTATGTAGTAGAAGGATATAAGTGGATCCTATTTCCAAAATGCAATGGGGTACTAGATGGAAGATCCTCTACAATCTCTTTTATAGCAATCAGTCTAGGTGGAAGAGGAAGACCATCAAGTCCGTAAAATATTTCTAGAGCCGAAGAAGGTACACTTTCTGCAGCGACAGATACCGGAGGGGTGACACCTTCTGAATCAGCCCTAGTGGAAGTTGGTTCAGGGGTAGAAGTGTTTACCGTTACACTAGGATCAGTTCTAATGTCCTCTTGTAACTGCAAAACTTCTTCTGTAAAGGCAGGGGTATGAGAAATGATTGGAGTAACTGGAGTCTTTGATGATGTTGAAACACAAGTTTCAAATAAACCAGGAGATTTCGACCCAGTTAAATGAGATCGTTTGGCCCGGAATGGCTTCATTTCCGGAGTCAAAGATGGTTGACTTGTTAATCTTCGTGAACGATGGGGTTTTGGTTGAATTTCCTCCACGATTGTGGATTACTCGATCAACTCAAAATTAAAAGGGAAAATGTTATTCCGAATTAAATGAATTTTATGACGCTTTGACACAACTTGCTTTTTCAATTTTTAAGAGTCGAGAAAAAGCTAAAGGTGACTCTAGTTGCCTTCGATTTTAAATGAGCCTAAAGTGACAAGTGCTCAGATGGACCTTTTCTTTTAGGGAGTCAAAAAGGAAAAAAAGTGACTACTTTGGAAGTCTAGACAGAGGGATTATCAAACCAATCGCAAAACTGCAATATACACCTTGGTGGTAAATTAAAGAGAAATTACCAAGGATTTAACATACGGCAGTCAATCTTCCCGAATGCTGTGTTCAGTGCATTGCGATCAATAGGGCGGCAGGCACGGATTCCTAAGGATAAAGGATATTAGCGTATTGTGGTCTCCCAATATATACTCGACGGTACAAGGAGCACAAGTCCATACTGGCACTTGTTGTATCAAAGAGGAGGAATCACCCAAACTTCGATGAAAACGATAGTCACCAGGTTTTACGATGTCGAAATACGTCTCTAACCTAGACTTTTAGATGTTGTGCCTTAGGTTCCAAAGCATTTTTATGTTCATTGAGGTTTATTTTAAAGTTTATCTTTCTTAAGAAGTTGGGCTTTCAAAGTTCACCGCATGATGTAGATGTAAAATTCCTAGATATGCAATCTAAAATGATAAACAGTCGTTTGTTTTCTTTTAGCAATGAAAATCCTAGCTACTAAGGAAAGAAGAGTACGATTCTTTCAACATAGAGCAGAGAGCACACACTAAATTCATTTTTCCTAAATTATTTTCCGCATGCAGTCTAAATGCAAATGCACATGCATGTATTTGTTTTTCCTTTTCCTTAAAGTGTGAATACCAAAAAGGAAACTAAGTACAGATCTGAGCTATTTGCTTCAAAGTGACTCTTTAACAATTTATTTTCAAAACGAAAGGAAGACTAAGACAACACTTTCAATTTCGAATGGAAAACTATTTTCGACACTTCGAAGAATTGACAATTCAAATCAAATACAATGGAAAAAGTACAATCAAATATCTAAAAGAGGAAGACTTTACGACACTCTTTTTCTTGACAGAAAATGATAGTTACGACACTTTTGAATCAAAAGACGACAGTTCGATTAAGCTACTTTTTGCAAAGGAGGACTATAAATGATGAAAAATACATAATAAAAAAAAACATTTACAATTCCTTATCAATGGAGGCTGAATAATGTAAAGGAAGAAGGCTTCAACAATGATATACTGATCATAAGCAACAAAACTACTGAATAGAGCTGAAAACAATGAAGAAAAAACCAAAATCCAGAGAGGGAAACAGTCTCATTCAATCATCGCACCTGTCCTTAAGGGAAACAAGAATGCATCTCACTTGCAGCACACAAGAGGTGCGATGCATCCAGACTACCAATGAAAGACAGTGCGATGGTCCAGGGATGAGACTGAACTTGGTTTTGACTCACAATTTGCAGCTAAGCTCAGTGATTTAGGCCAAGTTTATGATGGACAATAAACACAAATTATAGGGGTATGATATTATGAGGTTATTGAGCCACCACCAGGGCACTTAGGATGTTTGCAACTCAGACGTTCAATTCATAAACCAACCTGGAGATTGACTGAAGCAACATTGATCTACTTTATAGTTGCATAGCAAACGCAGTTCGAAGGCTAGCTGGCTTAACTTCAGGGTCCGTCTATAGTTTATAAAGCAAACAACAGTAAAAAACAAACAAACTATTCGTTCCCCAGTGGAATCGCCATTTTGTTTCCGAGAAAACTAGTGTCTATTTAGATCTCCTAGTCCCACTAAGACAGGTAACTATCTTAGAAACAAACAATTCAAAGTAACTTGTGTTTTCCTTTATGGGAGATAGATAAGAGAGAAGAAGAGAGAACCAACCTTAGTCTTTCGCTTGGCTCCTCTCTCCATTGATAGAGCTTGCCACTCCGTTCTCACTTGTCCCACTTTAAAGAACACCTGTAGAGGCAAAGCAACAAGAAACCATCAAAGCATAGAGATCTATGATACCATAAAAAATGTAGAATCAGAAGTACATTAACCATACAAATGCATACACAAATACAAGATTCAGAAATACGCAAGTATATGGAGGAAAACTCAAATAACTTTATTGATAGAAGTAGAAGAGAGAATTACAACCTAGCTATCTAATCCAATGCCATCCTCCCAGCATGAAAGCCCTCTTCACCTTATGAAAAGCTAGATCACCCAACAATACAATGTTTCATAGAGAAACCAATGGCACTTCCTTACAAAATATAAAATTCCAACCTCTGGATCTCTAGGATGATGGATCCATATATAGATATTTGCAAGGGGGTGAGTCAACTTCTAGGTTTTTGATTAGTGTCATTTCACTGATAGTTCTTGGTTCCACTTGGAGATTTCATGATCTCTTACTCATCCCTAGGCAAATTCAGAGAGGCAAGTGTCATATGAGCAGTTTCTAGAAGATTCTCTGGGTTTCCACTTAGACAACTGCCTCTACCATTTGTCTACTCTCGCCCATCGCACCCTATAGAAGGCCTTTTCAGTATGCATTGCACCCCCCATGTGTAATGGGTGAGATGCACCGCACCTGGACCAAAGAGCAATCTGTATGGGTAAGTTTTGACCAATTCTGAGTAGTTTTTCAGGTGGAACTTCTAAGAATGATGTAATTAGCTGACCTTGATCCTTTAGGGTATTAAACAACACTTTTAGGGGTTTAAGAGCGCTTGGTTTATCGACATATGTGATTGGGGTTGCAGTGCCCAAATATGTCTATAACAAGGAGGACATGTGGCCACTCCTTGTGAGCTTGATGATGACACTAAACAGGGAACTCCAAGCGAAGTTGTAGTAGGCGATCCAATGGGAAGTGGAAGAGGAACTGAAAAGCCATGGGTACGAATGGTATTAATCCATGAACAGAGAACAGAACACACGCAGAGAGATAGAGAGAGAGAAAGACACCAGAACCTCGAGAGGAGGACGGAACACAGAAAGGAAGAATAGAGAGAAGAAAGACAATGAAGCAACAGCAAAATGGAAGACAGAGGGCCGAGCTGACTAAAGGTAGCATTGAGCACCAGAGAGCTTGAGGGATTCAAGCCATCCCAAAGAGGATCTATCCGGACTGAGCACCACATTAGGCTCTCTCCATTATAGACCAGAAGGTCACAGAGTTGGTAAGGAAAAGAGTCTATGTACTCTAGTGGCTTGGGGAATCCAAGAACCACCCTGCCAAGGAAATTCTGTTTCAGAAGACTCACATTGAGCTCCTTCATTGTAATTCTCTGCTTCAAGACACAATAAAAGAAGGCCACCACTGAAAGTTGGATCGGAGACATAGCCCTGGACAATAGGGTGAACCCCATTTTAAATTTCTTGTGTTCTTGTATTTGGTTACTGTGTTTTCTATGTTATTTTCCATTTCAAGTGTCTGTGTATTAACAATCTTATCGATCTGTTGCTTAAATAACATAGACATGCACACCAACACATGGGTCTGTAATACCTTCATTTAATAAATCTTTAACTGAGGTCACTCATAGGGTGATTATCAGATCAAGTGGTATCAGAGCTCTAGGTTGTAAGGTAAGACAGGCTTGTGTTAGTTTAGTTGTTGAATGCTCACTAGATCAAAGCTCAAATTAGGAGAAGGAGAGTTGGTCAAAACTAATCCTGAAATTGGGAGAGTCTATCCTCGGAAGACAATGTTAGAGGAAGGTTCTATGGGGCCAGACCCTCAATTCATAGAGAGTTTCCTAGCTATAAAGTATATGGTAGAAGAAATGTATATGGACTTTAGAAAGCATAAGGATGAAGATTCACTGGGTTCTAAATAAGATAAAGAAGAAGATGAGTCTCATTCCCATGACCACTCAAAAGGAAAAGGGAAAGAGGAAAGCTTTCTCACACCTCCTAATAGCCCTGTGCATAATAAGAAAGCATCTTTAATTAAGCTAGATGTTAAATTTGATTTTCCTATATATGATGGAGAGCTAAATGATGAAAAGTTGGACAATTGGATTAGACAATTTGATGTGTATTGCAGAGTGCAAAACATCGACTCAGACAAGAGCAAAATTCAGCTGGAAAGCCTACACCTAGGAGGCACTGCCTTGGTTTGGTGGGAAGGTTAAACCCAAGCTAACATGAAAAGACATGGTAAGACTATCTCTGTCTGGAGTGACTTTGTTTCTCCAATCAAGAAGTAGTTATATCCATTGGCCTACATGCAACAAGCCATGATGAGTTGGCAAACTCTTCGGCAGTTGAAAGGGCAAAGTGTGCAAGGGTAAACTCACGAATTTAGGAAGAGAGCATTGATTCTAGGGATCTCATTAGACTCACCAGAGACTCTTTTGAAGTACATTGGTGGTCTACACAACTACATGAGGCATACCATCCTCATGTTTAATCCCACTAGTATAAATGAGGTATCTGTACAAGCTACTCATCTAGAAGCTAGAGGAAAGAATGGAAATCCAAAAGTTGGGGGACCATCCCAACCCACTGCAAGCAAGAGAAAGGAGAAAAGAAAGTAGAAGTGGAAAGCAAGGACGGCTAACACTGCATAGAAAATAAAAGCTTCATGCACTCACTGTAAAATGGAGGGGCATGATGATGAACACTGTTGGATTCTGCATCCAGAGCGAGACCTAAGAAGTCCGGGGGCAAGAAGAAGAAGATTGTTGTAGCTATTCAGGAAGATTTGGGGTCTGACTCGAGAGATAAAACAATCATTGCAGCCACAAGTATAAAAGGTAAGAATTCTGAAGCATCTACTAATAATTATGCTCAAACTATTATTGATGAAGAACATGAGAGAAAAAGACATGACCTTTTCCATATTTGATTTATTTACAAACATCAAAAGATTGATACTTTGTTTGATAGTGGCTCACAAGTAAATTTGATTTCTGAAGCAATTGTAAAGAAATTGGGATTAACAACTACACCTCACAAGAAACCATACCCATTAGGATGGTTGAATGATAAAGCACAACTACAGGTGACTAGACAGTGCAAACTCAAGTTTTCTTTTGGGTCAGCATTTGTAGATGAGATTGAGTTAGACATAATTCCTTTGGATATATGTGGAATTGTTTTAGGAAGTCCTTACTTGTATGATAGAAAAGCTATTTTCTATCGACCTGAGAACAAGTATCTACTTGTTAAAGATGGAATCGAATACTTTGTAAGAGCTCACAAGCTCGAGAATAATTATACTCTCATAAATTATGGGCAGATGAAAAGAATGATAAATTCATGCAAACAATTCTTACTAATGGTTGTAAAGGAAAAGAAACTTGATAAAACCAATGTATTTGAGGGTTGTAATGCTCAGTAGAAAGCTGATATAGAAAAAATTATTTTAGAATATGATGTCCTGTTTCAGGAACCTAAACGTTTGCCACCCAAAAAGGAAATAGTACATGATATTATTTTGCAGCAAGATGTTCCATTGCCTAACATTGCAATGTACAGGTTGTCTGCTTTAGAGAATGCTGAAATCAAGAAGCAGGTGTAGGAGTTGCTCGAGAAGGGGTTCATCAGGCCTAGCACATCACCATGTGGGTCACCAATCGTTTTGGTGAGAAAGAAAGATGGCTCGTGGAGAATGTGCATTGACTACTAAGCACTGAATAAGATAACAATAAAAAAATATATCCCCTTCCTCGCATAGATGATCTTTTAGATCAATTAAAGGAAGCAATTTATTTTACCAAGCTGGATTTGCACAGTGGATACCATCAAGTCAGAGTTGCAGAGGAAGATGCATGGAAGACTGCTTTCAAAACAAAGCAGGGTTTGTATGAGTGGCTGGTTATTCCTTTTGGCTTGACCAATGCCCCTGCTACTTTCATGAGGTTAATCAATGATGTACTCAGCCTTTTCTTGATGACTTTGTTATTGTGTATCTGGATGACATTTTGATTTTTAGTAAAACGTGGGAAGAACACTTAAAGCATGTTAAGCAGACATTAGATGTTTTGAAAAGAGAAAAACTTTATGTTAAACTCTCAAAATGTGAATTTGGAAAAACATCTCTAAATTATTTGGGTCATATAGTAGGGGGTGGTGAATTGAAAATAGATCCCTCTAAAGTGGCAGTCATTGTAAACTGGCCTAAACCCAAGTCTGCTACAGAAGTGAGAAGCTTGTTAGGAGCAGCACAATATTGGAGGAAGTGAAGTTCTAACTTTTCCTCAATTGCAGCTTCCTTACATGCTTTGACAGGATTGAACAAGGTGTTTCAGTCAGGAGGAAAACATCAGAAAGCCTTCGACACCTTGAAAGAAAAGATTAGTACAGCACGTTTACTAGCACTACCTGATCTACAAAGACTATTTGAAATCCAAACAGATTCCAGTGACTATGCAATGGGAGCAATGTTGACACAACACAGTAAACCCATATGTTACCATTTTGAGACTTTTAATCCTGTAGTAGTTAACTATCCTACATATGATAAAGAAGTGTATGCATTAGTTCAGAGTGTGAAAAAGTGGAAACATTACTTACTGGGCAAAGAGACAGTAATACATACTAATCATCAACCACTTCAATATCTACAATCCCAAACTAAGTTGCAACAATCAAGGCACTACAGATGGATGGGTTTTCTACAACAGTTTCATTTAGTCATCAGATATAAAAAGGGCATACATAACAAAGTTGCAGACATGTTATCTAGACCCATTATAAATGCATCTACAATACTTAAGCATAATTTTGTGCTACATGAGAGCTACATTGAACAATATGCACAAGATATAGACTTTAAAGATGTATATGCAACTTTGAGTCAAGGCAAAAGGGTAGAAGAATTGGATTATCATGTAAAGGACTGACTCTTATATCATTGTGGGAAACTCTGCATTCCACAAACTAAGAGAGTAAAGATAATTAGAGAAGCACACACTTCTCTGATATTAGGTCACTTTGGGGTAAGTAAAAAAGTTGCACAGGTACAAAGATTTTGGTATTGGCTGAAAATGAATTAGACAGTTTCTAAATATGTAAGAGGGTGTACTATGTGTGCTAAAAGCAAGCCCGACAATAGAAAACTAGGCTTGTACACTCCATTAACAATTCCTTCTCACCCTTGGGAAAGTGTTTCCATGGATTTTGTTGGAGGACTACCTAAATCTACCCACTTCTATTGTATATTCTCGAGACACCCGATTTGTGGGGAAGTTTTTTTCAAGTCTATGGGAGCTGATGGACACCCAACTGAAGAAAAGCACGGCTTTTCATCCACAAACAGATGGCCAGACAGAAGTAGTTCACAAGACAGTGATCCAGTTACTTAGAGGATATTGCGGCAAACATCCTAAGCTTTGGGATGAACATTTGTGTTATGTGCAGCATGCTTACAACAGAGCAAAACACTCTTCTACACAGAGATCTCCTTTTGAGACCTGTTTTGGTTTCATACAAAGGTCTCCCTTGAATTTTGTCTTTGGTAAAGATACCACAGTTGATGGACACAGTGATGTGGACAAGGCAACTAGGTTCATTGAAAAGATCCAGGAGATCCACCAAGCAGTATAGGAACAACTAGAAAAGAGCCAAGCCAAATATAAGGCTAGGCATGACAAGCATCAGATGGAGCATAGTTTCCAAGTTGGAGACCAGGTCTGGCTGTATATCAGCAAGGATAGGATGCAAGGTGAAGGTAAGAAGCTAAAGCCTATCAGGTATGGATCTTTTAGGATACATGAGAAGATTGGTGAAAATGCTTTTCACCTTGATCTACCAGCTTATATGCACATCTACTCAGTCGTAAAAGAAAATTGCTTGAGATTGTTTGAACCTTCAATGATTGAGGATCCTGAAGAGCAAAGTCAATTGCCTTCTATTGATGACCTACTACTTGAATATCTGAATGAAATGCAGGAAGACACAGTCTTGGATAGGAAGGTGAGGACGACGCGCAAAGGAGAAGTTGGGTACCTCAGAATTGGACTCAAAGGTTCGAAGCCAAGTAGTGTAAGGTGGATTGAGATTAGGCAAGTGAGACAGCAGTACCCTCACTTAGTCGATGCTTGAAACAAAACCAACTTTTGGTGGTCCAAAATATTTTCAGTAGGAAGGCCATGATCGGAATTGGATCCATAAAGAGAGATAAACAGAGCCATGGTTGTACCAGGTCGGGACAGACTTCAAAAATTTTACAACAGCGATCAAAAACACCTCTAAACCAGTGGCAATGGTAGCCAGCATGGAAAGACGAGGACCTCAGTCAAAGTGCGCTGACCGAGACCCATGGAGACTGTGCGGGAGGCGAATTTAGCCCCTGGGAGGCACTAATCGGGAAACGGAGGTAGTTTTTGATGCGCGATTAGCGCTAATCGCGCACCGCAGGGCGAAAAGCCCCAAATTGGAGAAGCCTCGAGCGCTCGGTCGTAGGAGAGCCGAGAAAACCGTGGGATAAAAGCTAAATCACTAAAGGCGAGACCCGCTCCGAAAACCAGCAGTATTGATCGGGGGCACCATCAAACGGTAAGCAGAATTGGCGAAAATGGAGCGATCCCACTCAGTGGTCGATGCGTGGAAAGTGGAGGAAAGAGAAAACTACCGCTCATCGCACGTTAACGGTCGAGCAAGTCAACCGCGTGAAACAAGCGAACGACGTCGAATCTAGAGGCCCTAGATCTAACGGCTGAGATCGCACCCACTGCAGAAAGCGGAATTGACGGGGGATTAAGCCGCAGTTTGTAAAAATTTGACGTTCAATTTAACTGCCAAGGTGGCAGAAGACTCATTCCACGACGTAATGGAAAAACCAAACCGACGAAGCGAATTGGTGTAGCTGTAGGAGGACATGTGGCCACTCCCTGTGAGCCTGATGATGACACTGAACAAGGAACTCCAAGCGAAGCTGTAGCAGGCGATCCGACGGGAAGTGGAAGAGGAACTGAAAATCCATGGGTATGAATGGTTTTAAGCCATGAACAGAGAATAGAACACACGCAAAGAGACAGAGAGACGGAGAGATAGAGAGAGAGAGAAAGACACCAGAACCCCGAGAGGAGGATGGAACACAGAAAGGAAGAACAGAGAGAAGAAAGACAGTGAAGCAACAGCAGAACTGTGATGTAGGAAAGTGTTCCCTCTACGGACAGAGGCAACCCCTCTAGCCCTAGAGTGGGTCTAGTCACAGCAAAGACACATCAACAATTGATATCCTTAAATAGTTATTGTTGGAGGCCTACCTCAACCGGTGGTCGATGAAGTTCCGTTGCGCTGCTCCAACTTCCGCTTCCTTCTCTTCAGTGAGTGATCAACCTGAAACAATGCAAAGGAAATACAACAAAGCACGTAACTGGAAAACAACAATGATCTATTTACTCACAAAGTTAAGAAGCCATGAGCTATCTAGTAAATTACATACAAGACTTAGGAAAACATCATTTATTGTATTAATTATGAAATAAGAGCAAGCTTACAATCAAAGTCTTGACGCCGCAAGACTTCTCAGAGGATCTAGCCAGTATGTTCTCAAGCATTCACTCTTTAAGGATGAATCTCCCAGCATACAATGTCTCTCTCTCACTCATAAGCTTTTACACAAAGTTAAGGACACTTCACAACCTTCCACAAGCTATCAACAATCCCACACTTGTCACACCCACACTAGCTATATATCAAACTCAAAAGCACTAACAGCACTGCTCCATCAAAGAAATTACCAATTTGCTAGTCATATCAAAGGTGAGTGCACTAATAGGAGAAGGAGTCCCCATGAAATGTGGAAGACAGAGCTAATCCTCAAGGAAGGTAGCACAAATGATGGAACTGTCATACTAGAGAAGGAAGGGCGACACAAACTATGCAAACAACCAGGTCTGGAGACATCCAGAAGGCCAACTGTTGGAATGAATTTGCCCAATCTGGATCATCATGGGACATAAATTGATTACTCACGACTACACCGCAGGGAAGCAATACATGCAGACTTATCGTTGCAGGACACAACTCATTACCTCGCGCCGGGTCTAGAAATCCGACCATCGCGAGAAACAGATGTACTCCGGCGACAGAGTCGCAATGAGACCGTTATGGACACAGGAACGTCGCACAAATTAAGGGTTTATTAGCGACGAGGTAGAAACTTAAGGAATAAGGGTCATTTGCAGCAAGAAAGAGCATTTACTTAATCTTCTTGCATCAATGGGAAGATATGAACATGTTGATTTGACACATGACATAGTAGAAGGACTGAAATGATGACAGTGACAAATTACTGTGTAACAAGAACAGAAGACAGAGGGTTGAGCTGACCGAAGGTGACATCGAGCACCAGAGAGCTTGAGGGATTCAAGCCATCCTAGAGAGGATCTATCCAGATTGAGCACCACATTGGGCTCTCTCCATTATAGACCAGAAGCTCACAGAGCTGGCAAGGAAAAGAGTCTGTGTACTCTAGTGGCTTGGGGAATCCAAGAACCACCCTGCCAAGCAAATTCTGTTTCAGGAGACTCACATTGAGCACCTTCATTATAATTCTCTACTTCAAGACACAATAAAAGAAGGCCACCACTGAAAGCTGGACCGGAGACGTAGCCCTGGAGAATAGGGTGAACTCCTTATTAAATTCTTGTGTTCTTGTATTTGCTTACTGTGTTTTCTCTGTTGTTTTCCATTTCAATTGTCTATGTATTAGCAATCTTATCGATTCGTTGCTTAAATAACATAGACACCCACACAAACACATGGGTCTGTAATACCTTCATTTAATAAATCTTTAATTGAGGTCACTCATAGGGTGATTATCAGATCAAGTGGTATCAGAGCTCTACGCTGTAAGGTTAGACAAGCTTGTGTTGGTTTAGCTATTGAATGCTCACTAGATCAAATCTCAAATTAAGAGAAGGAGAGTTGGTCGAAACTAATCCTGAAATTGGGAGAGTCTATCCTCGAAAGGCAATGTAACAGGAAGGTTCTATGGGGCCAGACCCTCAATTCCTAGAGAGTTTCCTAGCTATAAAGTCTATGGTAGAAGAAATGTATAGGGACTTTAGAAAGCATAAGGATGAAGATTCATCGGGTTCTAAACAAGATAAAGAAGAAGATGAGTCTCATTCCCATGACCACTCAAAAGGAAAAGGGAAAGAGGAAAGCTTTCTCACACCTCCTAATAGCCCTGTGCATAATAAAAAAGCATCTTTGATTAAGCTAGATGTTAAATTTGATTTGCCTATATATGATGGAGAGCTAAATGCTGAAAAGTTGGACAATTGGATTAGACAAATTGATGTGTATTGCAGAGTGCAGAGCATCGACTTAGACAAGAGAAAAATTCAGCTAGCAAGCCTACGCCTAGGAGGCACTGCCTTGGTTTGGTGGGAAGGCAGAACCCAAGCTGACATGAAAAGACATGGTAAGACTATCTCTGTCTGGAGTGACTTTGTTTCTCCAATCAAGAAGCAGTTCTATACATTGGCCTACATGCAACAAGCCATGATGAGTTGGAAAACTCTTCGGCAATTGAAAGGGCAAAGTGTGCAAGGGTACACTCAAGAATTTAGGAAGAGAGCATTGATTCTAGGGATCTCATTAGACTCACCAGGGACTCTTTTGAAGTACATTGGTGGTCTACATAGCTACGTGAGGCATACCATCCTCATGTTTAATCCCACTAGTATAGATGAGGTATCTATACAAGCTACTCATCTAGAAGCTAGAGGAAAGAATGGAAATCCAGAAGTTGGGGGACCATCCCAACCCACTGCAAGCAAGAGCAAGGAGAAAAGAAAGCAGAAGTGGAAAGCAAGGAAGGCTAACACTACATAGAAAAGCACAGCTTCATGCACTCACTGTAAAAAGCAGGGGCATGATGATGAGCACTGTTGGATTCTGCATCCAGAGCTGAGACCTAAGAAGTCTGGGGGCAAGAAGAAGAAGATTGTTGTAGCTATTCAGAAAGATTTGGGGTCTGACTCGGGAGATGAAACAATCAGTGCAGCAACAGGTATAAAAGGTAAGAATTCTTAAGCATCTACTAGTAATTCTGCTCAAACTATTATTGATGGAGAACATGAGAGAAAAAGACATGAGCTTTTCCATATTCGAGTTATTTCCAAACATCAAAAGATTGATACATTGTTTGATAGTGGCTCACAAGTAAATTTGATTTCTGAAGCAATTGTAAAGAAATTGGGATTAGCAACTACACCTCACAAGAAACCATAACCATTAGGATGGTTGAATGATAAAGCACAACTATAGGTGACTAGACAGTGCAAACTCAAGTTTTCTTTTGGGTCAGCATTTGTAGATGAGGTTGAGTTAGACATAATTCCTTTGGATATATGTGGAATTGTTTTAGGAAGTCCTTACTTGTATGATAGAAAAGCTATTTTCTATAGAGCTGAGAACAAGTATCTACTTGTTAAATATGGAATAAAATACTTTTTAAGAGCTCATAAGCTCAAGAATAATTATACTCTCATAAATTATGGGCAGATGAAAAGAATGATAAATTCATGCAAACAATTCTTACTAATGGTTGTAAAGGAAAAGAAACCTGATAAAACCAATGTATTTGAGGGCTATAATGCTCTGCAGCAAGCTGATATAGAAAACAATGTTTCAGAATATGATGTCCTGCTTCAGGAACCTAAAGGTCTACCACCCAAAAAGGAAATAGTACATGATATTATTTTGCAGCAAAATGTTCCATTGCCTAACATTGGAATGTACAAGTTGTATGCTTTAGAGAATGTTGAAATCAAGAAGCAGGTGCAAGAGTTGCTCGAGAAGGGGTTCATCAAGCCTAGCACATCACCATGTGGGTCACCAATCGTTTTGGTGAGAAAGAAAGATGGATCATGGAGAATGTGCATTGACTACCGAGCACTGAATAAGAGAACAATCAAAAATCGTTATCCCCTTCCTCGCATAGATGATCTTTTAGATCAATTAAAGGAAGTTGTTTATTTCACCAAGCTGGATTTGCACAGTGGATACCATCAGGTCAGAGTTGCAGAGCAAGATGAATGGAAGACTGCTTTCAAAAGAAAGCATAGTTTGTATGAGTGGTTGGTTATGCCTTTTGGCTTGACCGATGCCCCTGCTACTTTCATGAGGTTAATGAATGATGTACTCAAGCCTTTTTTTGATGATTGTGTTATTGTGTATCTGGATGACATTCTGATTTTTAGTAAAACGTGGGAAGAACACTTAAAGCACGTTAAGTAGACATTAGATGTTTTCAAAAGAGAAAAACTTTATGTTAAACTCTCAAAATGTGAATTTGGCAAAACATCTCTAAATTATTTGGGTCATATAGTAGGGGGTGGTGAATTGAAAATAGACCCCTCTAAAGTGGTAGTAATTGTAAACTGGCCTAAACCAAAGTCCGCTACAGAAGTGAGAAGCTTCTTAGGAGAAACACAATATTGGAGGAAGTTCATTTCTAACTTTTCCTCAATTGTAGCTCCCTTACATGCTTTGATAGGATTGAACGAGGTGTTTCAGTGGGGTGGTAAACATCAGAAAGCCTTCGACACCTTGAAAGAAAAGATTAGTACGGCACCTGTACTAGCACTACCTGATCTACAAAGACTGTTTGAAATCCAAACAAATGCCAGTGACTATGCCATTGGAGTAGTGTTGACACAGCACGGTAAACCCATATGTTATCATTTTGAGACTTTTAATCCTACAGTAGTTAAATATCCTACATATGATAAAGAATTGTATGCATTAGTTCAGAGTGTGAAAAAGTGGAAACATTACTTAATGTGAAAAGAGACAGTAATACATACTAATCATCAACCACTTCAATATCTACACTCCCAAACTAAGTTGCAGCAATCAAGGCACTACAGATGGATGGGTTTTCTACAACAGTTCCATTTAGTCATCAGATATAAAAAGGGCATACATAACAAAGTTACAGACATGTTATCCAGACACATTATAAATAAATCTACAATACTTAAGCATAATTTTGTGCTACATGAGAGCTACATTGAACAATGTGCTCAAGATATAGACTTTAAAGATGTATATGCAACTTTGAGTCAAGGCAAAAAGGTAGAAGAATTGGATTATCATGTAAAGAACCGACTCTTATATCATTGTGGGAAACTTTGCATTCCACAAATTGAGAGACTAAAGATACTTAGAGAGGCACACACTTCTCTAATATCATGTCACTTTGGCGTAATTAAAATAGTTGCACAACTACAAAGATTTTGTTATTGGCCGAAAATGAATGACAGAGTTTCTAGATATGTAAGAGGGTGTACTATGTGTTCTAAAAGCAAGCCCAGCAATAGAAAACTAGGCTTGTACACTCCATTACCAGTTACTTCTCACCCTTGGGAAAGTGTTTCCATGGATTTTGTTAGAGGACTGCCTAAATCTAGGAAAGGTCATGATTATCTCTATGTGGTTGTGGATAGGTTTAGCAAAATGTGTATTTTGATACCTTGCAATAAATAGATTACAGTTGAACAAACTGCAAAACTATTCTTTGAACATGTATGGGTTCATTTTGGACTACCCACTTCTATTGTATCTAATCGAGACACCCGATTTGTGGGGAAGTTTTGGTCAAGTCTGTGGGAGCTGATGGACACCCAACTGAAGAAAAGCACAGCTTTTCATCCACAAACCGATGGCCAGATAGAAGTAGTTTACAAGACATTGATCCAGTTACTCAGAGGATAAGCTTTGGGATGAACATTTGTGTTATGTGCAGCATGCTTACAACAGAGCAAAATACTCTTCTACACAGAGATCTCCTTTTGAGACCTGTTTTGGTTTCATACCAACGTCTCCCTTGGATTTTGTCTTTGGTAAAGATACTACAGTTGATGGACATAGTGATGTGGACAAGGCAACTAGGTTCATTAGAAAAATCTAGGAGATCCACCAGGTAGTACAGGAACAACTGGAAAAGAGCCAAGCCAAATATATGGCTAGGCATGAAAAGCATCGGATGTTGCATAGTTTCCAAGTTGGAGACCAGGTCTGGCTGTATATTTGCAAGGACAGGATGCAAGGTGACAGTAAGAAGCTAAAGCCTATCAAGTATGGACCTTGTAGGATACTTGAGAATATTGGTGAAAATGCTTTTCGCCTTGATCTAGCAGCTTACATGCACATCTACTCAGTCGTAAATGCAGATTGCTTGAGATTGTTTGAACCTTCAATGATTGAGGATCCTGAAGAGCAAAGTCAATTGCCTTCTATTGATGACCTACTACCTGAATATCTGAATGAATTGCAGGAAGACACAGTCTCAGATAGGAAGGTGAGGATGATGCGCAAAGGAGATGTTGAGTACCTCAGAATTGGACTCAAAGGTTCGAAGCCAAGCAGTGCAAGGTGGATTAAGATTGGGCAAGTGAGACAACAGCACCCTCACTTAGTCGATGCTTGAAATAAAACCAACTTTTGGTGTTCCAAAAGCTTTTCATTGGGAAGTCCGTGATCTGAATTGGATCCATAAAGAGAGATAAACAGAGCCATGGTTGTACCAGGTCGAGACAGACTTCAAAAAATTTACAACAGCAATAAAAAACACCTCTAAACTAGTGGCAATGGCATCCGGCGTGGAACAACGGGGACCTCGGTCAAAGCACGCTGACCGAGGCCCATGGAGACTGCGCGGGAGGCAAATTTAGCCCCTGGGAGGAACTGATTGGGAAACGGAGGAAGTTTTGATGCGCGATTAGCACTAATCGCGCATCGCTGGGTGAAAAGCCCCAAATTGGAGAAGGCCCAAGCACTCGGTCGCATGAGAGCCGGGAAAACTGTGGGATAAAAGCTAAAGCGCTAAAGGTGGGACCCGCTCCAACAACCAGTGGTATTGATCGGGGGCACCCTTAAACAGTAAGCGGAATTGGTGAAAATGGAATGATCCCACTCAACGGTTGACGCATGGAAAGCGGAGGAAAGAGAAAACTGTAGCTCATCGCGTGTTAACGGTCGAGCAAGTCAACCTCACAAAACGAGAAAACGACGTCAGATCTGGAGGCCCCGGATCTAACGACTGAGATTGCACCCAATGGAGAAAGCGGAATCGACGCAGGATTAAGCCGCAGTTTGTAAATATTTGACATTTGATTTGACTGCCAAGGTGGCAGAAGACTCATTCCACGATGTAACAGAAAAACTGAACCGACGAAGCGAATTGGCGTAGCTGTAGGAGGACATGTGGCCACTCCCTGTGAGCTTGATGTTGACACCGAACAGGGAGCTCCAAGCGAAGTTGTAGCAGGCGATCCGACGGGAAGTGGAAGAGGAACTGAAGAGCCATGAGTACGAATGGTTTCAAGCCATGAACAGACAATAGAACACATGCAGAGAGACAGAGAGAATGAGAGAGAGAAAGACACCAGAACCCCGAGAGGAGGACAAAACATAGAAAGGAAGAACAGAGAGAAGAAAGATAGTGAAGCAACAGCATAATGGAAGACAGAGAGCTGAGATGACCGAAGGCAGCATTGAGCACCAGAGAGCTTGAGGGATTCAAGCCATCCTAGAGAGGATTTGTCCGGACTAAGCACCACATTAGGCTCTCTCCATTATAGACCAGAAGGTCACAGAGCTAGTAAGGAAAAGAGTTTGTGTACTCTAGTGGCTTGGGGAATCCAAGAACCACCCTGACAAGCAAATTCAATTTCAGGAGACTCACATTGAGCTCCTTCATTGTAATTCTCTGCTTCAAGACACAACAAAAGAAAGCCACCACTGAAAGCTAGACCGGAGACATAGCCCTAGAGAATAGGGTGAACTCCTTATTAAATTCTTGTGTTCTTGTATTTACTTACTATGTTTTCTCTGTTGTTTTCCATTTCAAGTGTCTGTGTATTAGCAATCTTATCGATTTGTTGCTTAAATAACATAGACACACACACCAACACATGGGTCTGTAATACCTTCATTTAATAAATCTTTAATTGAGGTCACTCATAAGGTGATTATCAGATCAAGTGGTATGAGAGCTCTAGGCTGTGAGGTTAGACAAGCTTGTGTTATTTTAGCTATTGAATGCTCACTAGATCAAAGCTCAAATTAGGAGAAGGAGAGTTGCTCGAAACTAATCCTGAAATTGGGAGAGTCTATCCTCGGAAGACAATGTCAGAGGAAGGTTCTATATGGACAAACCCTCAATTCATAGAGAGTTTCCTAGTTATAAAGTTTATGGTAGAAGAAATGTATAGGGACTTTAGAAAGCATAAGGATGAATATTCATCGGGTTCTAAACAAGATAAAGAAGAAGATGAGTCTCATTACCATGACCACTCAAAAGGAAAAGGGAAAGAGGAAATCTTTCTCACACCTCCTAATAGCCCTGTGCATAATAAGAAAGCATGTTTGATTAAGCTAGATGTTAAATTTGATTTGCCTATATATGATGAAGAGCTAAATGATGAAAAGTTGGACAATTGGATTAGAAAAATTGATGTGTATTGCAGAGTGCAAAACATCGACTCAGACAAGAGCAAAATTCAGCTGGCAAGCCTACACCTAGGAGGCACTGCCTTGGTTTGGTGGGAAGGTAGAACCCAAGCTAACATGAAAAGACATGGTAAGACTATCTCTGCCTGGAGTGACTTTGTTTCTGAAATCAAGAAGTAGTTCTATCCATTGGCCTACATGCAACAAGCCATGATGAGTTGGCAAAATCTTCGGCAGTTGAAAGGGCAAAGCGTGCAAGGGTACACTCAAGAATTTAGGAAGAGAGCATTGATTCTAGGGATCTCATTAGACTCACCAATGACTCTTTTGAAGTACATTGGTGGTTTACAGAACTACATGAGGCATACCATCCTCATGTTTAATTCCACTAGTATAGATGAGGTATCTGTACAAGCTACTCATCTAGAAGCTAGAGGAAAGAATGGAAATCTAGAAGTTGGGGGACCATCCCGACCCACTGTAAGCAAGAGCAAGGAGAAAAGAAAGTAGAAGTGGAAAGCTAGGAAGGCTAACACTGCACAGAAAATCAAAGCTTCATCCACTCGTTGTAAAAAGGAGGGGCATGATGATGAGCACTGTTGGATTCTGCATCCAGAGTTGAGACCTAAGAAGTCCGGGAGTGAGAAGAAGAAGACTGTTGCAGTTATTCAGAAAGATTTGGGGTCTGACTCGGGAGATGAAACAATCATTGCAGCCACATGTATAAAATGTGAGAATTCTGAAGCATCTACTAGTAATTCTGCTCAAACTATTATTGATGAAGAACACGAGAGAAAAAGACATGAGCTTTTCCATATTTGAGTTATTTCCAAACATCAAAAGTTTGATACTTTGTTTGATAGTGTCTCACAAGTAAATTTGATTTCTGAAGCAATTGTAAAGAAATTGGGATTAACAACTACACCTCACAAGAAACCATACCCATTAGGATGGTTGAATGATAAAGCACAACTACAGGTGACTAGACAGTGCAAACTCAAGTTTTCTTTTGGGTCAGCATTTGTAGATGAGGTTAAGTTAGACATATTTCCTTTGGATATATGTGGAATTGTTTTAGGAAGTCCTTACTTGTATGATAGAAAAGCTATTTTATATAGAGTTGAGAACAAGTGTCTACTTGTTAAAGATGGAATCGAATACTTTGTAAGAGCTCACAAGCTCAAGAATAATTATACTCTCATAAATTCTAGGCAGATGAAAAGAATGATAAATTCATGCAAACATTCTTACTAATGGTTGTAAAGGAAAAGAAACCTGATAAATCCAATATATTTGAGGTCTGTAATGCTCAGCAACAAGCTGATATATAAAACATTGTTTCAAAATATGATGTCCTGCTTCAGGAACCTAAAGGTTTGCCACCCAAAAAGGAAATTGTACATGATATTATTTTGCAACAAGATGTTCCATTTCCTAGCATTGGAATGTACAGGTTGTCTGCTTTAGAGAATGCTAAAATCAAGAAGCAGTTGCAATATTTGCTCGAGAAGGGGTTCATTAGGCCTAGCACATCACCATGTGGGTCACCAATCATTTTGGTGAGAAAGAAAGCTGGCTCGTGGAGAATGTGCATTGACTACCGAGCAGTGAATAAGATAACAATCAAAAATCATTATCCCCTTCCTTGCATAGATGATCTTTTAGATCAATTAAAGGAAGTTGTTTATTTCACCAAGCTGGATTTGCACAGTGGATACCATCAGGTCAGAGTTGCAGAGCAAGATGCATGGAAGACTGCTTTCAAAACAAAGCAGGGTTTGTATGAATGGCTGGTTATGCCTTTTGGCCTAACTAATGCTCCTGCTACTTTCATGAGATTAATGAATGATGTACTCAGACCTTTTCTTGATGATTTTGTTATTGTGTATCTGGATGACA
>APFE031072166.1:24825-41411 GCA_000404065.3 Pinus taeda
TCATATAGTAGGGGGAGGTGAATTGAAAATAGATCCCTCTAAAGTGGCAGTCATCATAAACTGGCCTAAACCCAAGTCTGCTACAGAAGTGAGAAGCTTCTTAGGAGCAGCATAATATTGGAGGAAGTTTATTTCAAACTTTTCCTCAATTGCAGCCCCCTTACATGCTTTGACAGGATTGAACAAGGTGTTTCAGTGGGGAGGCAAACAACAGAAAGCCTTCGACACCTTGAAAGAAAAGATTAGTACAACACCTGTACTAGCACTACCAGATCTACAAAGACCATTCGAGATCCAAACTGATGCCAGTGAGTATGCCATGGGAGCAGTGTTGACACAGCACGATAAACCCATATGTTATCATTCTGAGACTTTTAATCCTGCAGTAGTTAACTATCCTACATATGACAAAGAATTGTATGCATTAGTTCAGAGTGTGAAAAAGTGGAAACATTACTTAATGGGCAAAGAGACAGTAATACATATTGATCATCAACCACCTCAATATCTACACTCCCAAACTAAGTTGCAACAATCAAGGCACTACAGATGGATGGGTTTTCTACAACAGTTTCATTTAGTCATCAGATATAAAAATGGCATACATAACAAAGTTGCAGACATGTTATCTAGACCCATTATAAATGCATCTACAATACTTAAGCATAATTTTGTAATACATGAGAGCTACATTGAACAATATGCTCAAGATATAGACTTTAAAGATGTATATGCAACTTTGATTCAATGCAAAAAGGTAAAGAATTGGATTATCATGTAGAGGACTAACTCTTATATCATTGTGGGAAACTCTACATTCCACAAACTGAGAGAGTAAAGATAATTAGAGAGGCACACACTTTTGTGATATCGGGTCACTTTGGGGTAAGTAAAAGAGTTGCACAGCTGCAAAGATTTTGTTATTGGCCGAAAATGAATGAGACAGTTTCTAGATATGTAAGAGGGTGTACTATGTGTGCTAAAAGCAAGCCCAGCAATAGAAAACTAGGCTTGTACACTCCATTACCAGTTCCTTCTCACCCTTGGGAAAATGTTTCCATGGATTTTGTTGGAGGACTACCTAAATATAGGAAAGGTCATAATTATTTGTATGTGGTTGTGGATAGGTGCAACAAAATGTGTATTTTGATAACTTGTAATAAACAGATTACAGCTGAACAAACTGCAAAACTATTCTTTGAACATGTATGGGTTCATTTTGGACTACCCACTTCTATTGTATCTGATCGAGACACCCGATTTATGCGGAAGTTTTGGTCAAGTTTGTGGGAGATGATGGACACCCAACTGAAGAAAAGCACATCCTTTCAACCACAAACCAATGGACATATAGAAGTAGTTAACAAGACAGTGATCCAGTTACTCAGAGGATATTGCGGCAAACATCCTAAGCTTTGGGATGAACATTTGTGTTATGTGCAGCATGCTTAGAATAGAGCAAAACACTCTTCTACACAGAGATCTCCTTTTGGGACCTGTTTTGGTTTCATACCAAGGTCTCCTTTGGGTTTTGTCTTTGGTAAAGATACCACAGTTGATTGACACAGTGATGTGGACAAGGCAAATAGGTTCATTCAACAGATACAGGAGATCCACCAGGTAGTACAAGAACAGCTGGAAATGAGCCAAGCCAAATATAAGGCTAGGCATGATAAGCATCGGATGGAGCATAGTTTCCAAGTTGGAGACTAGGTCTAGCTGTATATCAGCAAGGACGAGACGCAAGGTGAAGGTAAGAAGCTAAAGCCTATCAGGTATGGACCTTTTAGGATACTTTAGGAGATTGGTGAAAGTGCTTTTCGCCTTGATCTACCAACTTACATGCACATCTACTCAGTCGTAAATGCAGATTGCTTGAGATTGTTTGAACCTTCAATGGTTGAGGATCCTGAAGAGCAAAGTCAATTGCCTTCTATTGATGACCTGCTACCTGAATATCTGAATGAATTGCAGGAAGACACAGTCTTGGACAGGAAGGTGAGGACGACACACAGAGGAGATGTTGAGTACCTCATAATTGGTCTCAAAGGTTTGAAGCCAAGCAGTGCAAGGTGGATTGAGATTGGGCAAGTGAGACAACAGTACCCTCACTTAGTCGATGCTTGAAAGAAAACCAACTTTTGGTGGTCTAAAAGCTTTTCATTGGGAAGGTCGTGATCCGAATTGGATCCATAAAGAGAGATAAATAGAGCAAGGGTTGTACGAGGTCGAGACAGACTTCAAAAAATTTACAACAGCGATCAAGAACACCTCTAAACCAATGGCAATGGTAGCCAGCATGGAACGATGAGGACCTCGGTCAAAGCACGCTGACCGAGGCCCATGGAGACTACGCGGGAGGCGAATTTAGCCCCTAGGAGGCACTGATCGGGAAACGGAAGCAGTTTTTGATGCACGATTAGTGCCAAACGCGCATCTCTGGGCAAAAAGCCCCAAATTGGAGAAGCCTTGAGCGCTCGGTCGCATGAGAGCTAGGAAAACCGTGGGATAAAAGCTAAAGCACTAAAGACGGGACCCGCTCTGAAAACCGACAGTATTGATCAGGGGCACCCTCAAACAGTAAGCGGAATTGGTGAAAATGGAGCATTCCCACTCAATGGTTGATGCGTGGAAAGTGGAGGAAATAGAAAATTGCTGCTCATCACGCGTTAACAGTCGAGAAAGTCAACCGCGCAAAACGAGCGAACAGCGCGCATCTTGAGGCCCTAAATCTAACGGCTGAGATTGCGCCTGCTAGTGAAAGCGGAATCGACAGGGGATTAAGCCACAATTTGTAAAGATTTGACGTCTGATTTTACTGCCAAGGAGGCAGAAGACTCATTCCATGATGTAACAGAAAAACCGAACCGATGAAGCGAATTGATGCAGCTGCAGGAGGATATGTGGCCACTCCCTGTGAGTCTGATGATGACGCCGAACAGGGAACTCCAAGTGTAGTTGTAGCAGGCGATTCGACAGGAAGTGGATGAGGACCTGAAGAGCCATGGGTACAAATGGTTTTAAGCCATGAACACAGAACAAAGCACACGCAGAGAGACAGAGAGACAAAGAGATAGAGATAGAGAAAGACACCAGAACACCGAGAGGAGGGTGGAACATAGAAAGGAAGAACAGAGAGAAGAAAGACAGTGAAGCAACAGCAGAACGGAAGACAGAGGGCTGAGCTGACCGAAGGCAACATCGAGCACCAGAGAGCTTGAGGGATTTAAGCCATCTCAGAGAGGATCTGTCCAGACTGAGAACCACATTATGCTCTCTCCATTATAGACCAGAAGGTCACAGAGCTGGTAAGGAAAAGAGTCTATGTACTCTAGTGGCTTGGGGAATCCAAGAACCACCTTGCCAAGCAAATTCCATTTCAGGAGACTCACATTGAGCTCCTTCATTGTAATTCTCTGCTTCAGGACACAATAAAAGAAGGCCACCACTGAAAGCTGGACCGGAGATGTAGCCCTAGAGAATAGGGTGAACTCCTTATTAAATTCTTGTGTTCTTGTATTTGCTTACTGTGTTTTCTCTGTTGTTTTCCATTTCAAGTGTCTGTGTATTAGAAATCTTATCAATATGTTTCTTAAATAACATAGACACACACATCAACACATGGGTCTGTAATGCCTTCATTTAATAAATCTTTAACTCAGGTTACTCATAGGGTGATTATCGGATCAAGTGGTATCAGAGCTCTAGGCTGTAAGGTTAGACAAGCTTGTGTTGGTTTAGTTATAGAATGCTCACTAGATCAAAGCTCAAATTAGGAGAAGGAGAGTTGGTCGAAACTAATCCTAAAATTGGTAGAGTCTATCCTCAGAAGACAATGTCACAGGAAGGTTCTATGGGGCCAGACCCTCAATACATAGAGAGTTTCCTAGCTATAAAGTCTATGGTAGAAGAAATGTATAGGGACTTTAGAAAGCATAAGGATGAAGATTCATTGGGTTCTAAACAAGATAAAGAAGAAGATAAGTCTCATTCCCATGACCACTCATAAGGAAAAGGGAAAGAGGAAAGCTTTCTCACACCTCCTAATAGCCTTGTGCATAATAAGGAAGCATCTTTGATTAAGCTAGATGTTAAATTTGATTTGCCTATATATGATGGAGTGCTAAATGATGAAAAGTTGGACAATTAGATTAGACAAATTGATGTGTATTGCAGAGTGCAAAACATCGACTCAGACAAGAGAAAAATTCAGTTGGAAAGCCTATGCCTAGGAGGCACTGCCTTGGTTTGGTGGGAAGGCAGAACCCAAGCTGACATGAAAAGACATGGTAAGACTATCTCTGTCTGGAGTGACTTTGTTTCTGCAATCAAGAAGCAGTTGGCAAACTCTTCAGCAATTGAAAGGGCAAAGTGTGCAAGGGTACTCTCATGAATTTAGGAAGGGAGCATTGATTCTAGGGATCTCATTAGACTCACCAGAGACTCTTTTGAAGTACATTGGTGGTCTACACAGCTACATGAGGCATACCATCCTCATGTTTAATCCCACTAGTATAGATGAGGTATTTGTACAAGCTACTCATCTAGAAGCTAGAGGAAAGGATGGAAATCCAGAAGTTGGGGGACCATCCCAACCCACTGCAAGCAAGAGCAAGGAGAAAAGAAAGCAAAAGTGGAAAGCAAGGAAGGCTAACACTGCATAGAAAAGCAAAGCTTCATGCACTCATTGTAAAAAGGAGGGGCATGATGATGAGCACTGTTGGATTTTGCATCCAGAGCTGAGACCTAAGAAGTCCGGGGACAAGAAAAAGAAGATTGTTGCAGCTATTCAGAAAGATTTGGGGTCTGACTCGGGAGATGAAACAATCATTGCAGCCATAGGTATAAAAGATAAGAATTCTGAAGCATCTACTAGTA
This sequence comes from Pinus taeda, assembly GCA_000404065.3. Taxonomy (NCBI): domain Eukaryota; kingdom Viridiplantae; phylum Streptophyta; class Pinopsida; order Pinales; family Pinaceae; genus Pinus; species Pinus taeda. Next base: position 29,704 of record APFE031072166.1, read on the forward strand.
ATTCTACTCAAACTATTATTGATGAAGAACATGAGAGACAAAGACATGAGCTTTTCCATATTCGAGTTATTTCCAAACATCAAAAGTTTGATACTTTGTTTGATAGTGGCTCATAAGTAAATTTGATTTCTGAAGCAATTGTAAAGAAATTGGGATTAGCAACTACACCTCACAAGAAACCATACCCATTAGGATGGTTGAACGATAAAGCACAACTACAGGTGACTAGACAGTGCAAACTCAAGTTTTCTTTTTGGTCAGCATTTGTACATGAGGTTGAGTTAGACATAATTCCTTTGGATATATGTGGAATTGTTTTAGGAAGTCCTTACTTGTATGATAGAAAAGCTATTTTCTATAGAGCTGAGAACAAGTATCGACTTGTTAAAGATGAAATCGAATACTTTGTAAGAGCTCACAAGCTCAAGAATAATTATACTCTCATAAATTATGGGTAGATGAAAAGAATGATAAATTCATGCAAACAATTCTTACTAATGGTTGTAAAGGAAAAGAAACCTGATAAAACCAATGTATTTGAGGGCTGTAATGCTCAGCAGCAAGCTGATATAGAAAACATTGTTTCAGAATATGATGTCCTGTTTCAGGAACCTAAAGGTCTGCCACCCAAAAGGAAATAGTACATGATATTATTCTGCAGCAAGATGTTCCATTGCCTAACATTGTAATGTACAAGTTGTCTGCTTTAGAGAATGCTAAAATCAAGAAGCAGGTGCAAGAGTTGCTCGAGAAGGGGTTCATCAAGCCTAGCACATCACCATGTGGGTCACCAATCGTTTTGGTGAGAAAGAAAGATGGCTTGTGGAGAATGTGCATTGACTACCGAGCACTGAATAAGATAACAATCAAAAATCGTTATCCCCTTCCTCGCATAGACGATCTTTTAGATCAATTAAAGGAAGCTATTTATTTCACCAAGCTGGATTTGCACAGTGGATACCATCAAGTCAAAGTTGCAGAGCAAGATGCATGGAAGACTACTTTCAAAACAAAGCAGGGTTTGTATGAGTGGTTGGTTATGCCTTTTGGCTTGACCAATGCCCCTGCTACTTTCATGAGGTTAATCAATGATGTACTCAGTTCTTTTCTTGATGATTTTGTTATTTTGTATCTGGATGACATTCTGGTTTTTAGTAAAACATGGGAAGAACACTTAAAGCATGTTAAGGAGACATTAGATGTTTTGAAAAGAGAAAAAATTTATGTTAAACTCTCAAAATGTGAATTTGGCAAAACATCTCTAAATTATTTGGGTCATATAGTAGGGGGTGATGAATTGAAAATAGATCCCTCTAAAGTGGTAGTTATTGTAAACTAGCCTAAACCCAAGTCTGCTACAGAAGTGAGAGCTTCTTAGCAGCAACACAATATTGGAGGAAGTTCTTTTCTAACTTTTCCTCAATTGCAGCTCGCTTACATGCTTTGACAAGATTGAACAAGGTGTTTCAGTGGGGAGGCAAACATCAGAAAGCCTTCAACACCTTGAAAGAAAAGATTAGTATAGCACCTGTACTAGCACTACCTGATCTACAAAGACCGTTTGAAATCCAAACAGATGCCAGTGACTACGCCATGGGAGCAGTGTTGACACAACACAGTAAACCCATATGTTATCATTCTGAGACTTTTAATCCTGTAGCAGTTAACTATCCTACATATGATAAAGAATTGTATGGATTAGTTCAGAGTGTGAAAAAGTGGAAACATTACTTAATGGGCAAAGAGACAGTAATACATACTAATCATCAACCACTTCAATATCTACACTCCCAAACTAAGTTGCAGCAATCAAGGCACTACAGATGGATGGGTTTTCTACAACAATTTCATTTAGTCATCAAATGTAAAAAGGGCACACATAACAAAGTTGCAAACATGTTATCTAGACCCATTATAAATGCATCTACAATACTTAAGCATAATTTTGTGCTACATGAGAGCTACATTGAACAATATGCTCCAGATATAGACTTTAAAGATGTATATGCAACTTTCAGTCAAGGCAAAAAGGTAGAAGAATTGGATTATCATGTAAAGAACCGACTCTTATATCATTGTGGGAAACTTTGCATTCCACAAACTGAGACAGTAAATATAATTAGAGAGGCACACACTTCTCTGATATCAGCTCACTTTGGGGTAAGTAAAACAGTTGCACAGCTGCAAAGATTTTGTTAGTGGCCGAAAATGAATGAGACAGTTTCTAGATATGTAAGAGGGTGTACTATGTGTGCTAAAAGCAAGCCCAGCAATAGAAAACTAGGCTTGTACACTCCATTACCAGTTCCTTCTCACCCTTGGGAAAGTGTTTCCGTGGATTTTGTTGGAGGACTGCCTAAATCTAGGAAAGGTCATGATGATCTATATGTGGTTGTGGATAGGTTCAGCAAAATGTGTATTTTGATACCTTGCAATAAACAGATTACAGCTGAAAAAACTACAAAACTATTCTTTGAACATGTATGGGTTCATTTTGGACTACCCACTTCTATTGTATCTGATCAAGACACCCGATTTGTGGGGAAGTTTTGGTCAAGTCTATGGGAGCTGATGGACACCCAATTGAAGAGAAGCACAACTTTTCATCCACAAACCGATGGCTAGACAGAAGTAGTTAACAGGACAGTGATCCAGTTACTCAGAGGATATTGCGGCAAACATCCTAAGCTTTGGGATGAACATTTATGTTATGTGCAACATGCTTAGAATAGAGCAAAACACTCTTCTACATAGAGATCTCCTTTTGAGACCTATTTTGGTTTCATACCAAGGTCTCATTTGGATTTTTTCTTTGGTAAAGATACCACAGTTGATGGACACAGTGATGTGGACAAGGCAACTAGGTTCATTCAACAGATCCAGGAGATCCACCAGGCAGTACAGGAATAGCTGGAAAAGAGCTAAGCCAAATATAAGGCTAGGCAGGACAAGCATCGGATGGAGCATAGTTTCCAAGTTGGAGACCAGGTTTGGCTGTATATCAGCAAGGACAAGATGCAAGGTGAAGGTAAGAAGCTAAAGCCTATCAGGTATGGACCTTTTAGGATACTTGAGAAGATTGGTGAAAATGCTTTTCACCTTGATCTACCAGCTTACATGCACATCTACTCAGTCGTAAATGCAGATTGCTTGAGATTGTTTGAACCTTCAATGATTAAGGATCCTGAAGAGCAATGTCAATTGCCTTCTATTAATGACCTACTACCTGAATATATGAATGAATTGCAGGAAGACACAGTCTTGGATAGGAAGGTGAGGATGATGCGCAAAGGAGATGTTGAGTACCCCATAATTGGACTCAAAGGTTCGAAGCCAAGCAGTGCAAGGTGGATTGAGATTGGGCAAGTGAGACAGCAGTACCCTCACTTAGTCGATGCTTGAAAGAAAACCAACTTTTGGTGGTCCAAAAGCTTTTTCGTTGGGAAGGTTGTCATCTGAATTGGATCCATAAAGAGAGATAAACAGAGCCATGGCTATACCAGGTCAGGACAGACTTCAAAAAATTTACAACAACAATCAAAAACACCTCTAAACCAGTGGCAATGGTAGCCAGTGTGGAACGACAAGGACCTCAGTCAAAGCGCACTGACCGAGGACCATGGAAACTGCGCAGGAGGCGAATTTATTCCTTGGGAGGCACTGATTGGGAAACGGAGGCAGTTTTTGATGCGCGATTAGCGTTAATCGCGCATCGCTGGGTGAAAAGCCCCAAATTAGAGAAGCCCCGAGCACTCAGTCGCATGAGAGCCGGGAAAACCGTGGGATAGAATCTAAAGCGCTAAAGGTGGGACCCACTACGAAAACCGACGGTATTGATCGAGGGCACCCTCAAACGGTAAGAAGAATTGGTGAAAATGGAGCAATCCCACTCAACGATCGACGCATAGAAAGCAGAGGAAAGAGAAAACTACTACTCATCATGCGTTAACGGTCGAGCAAGTCAACTGCACAAAACGGCTGAACGGCATCAAATCCAAAGGCCCCAGATCTAACGGCTGAGATTGCGCCCACTGGAGAAAGTAGAATCGACGGGGGATTAAGCCGCAGTTTATGAAGATTTGACGTCTGATTTGACTGCCAAGGTAGCAGAAGACTCATTCCATGACGTAACAGAAAAACCAAACCGACGAAGCGAATTGGCGCAGGTACAAGAGGACATGTGGCCACTCCCTATGAGCCTGATGATAACGTCGAATAGGGAACTCCAAGTGAAGCTATAGCAAGCGATCCGACGGGAAGTGGAAGAGAAACCGAAGAGCCATGGGTACGAATGGTTTTAATCCATGAACAAAGAAGAGAAAAAACGCAAAGAGACGGAGAGATAGAGAGAGAGAAAGACACCAAAACCCCGAGAGGAGGACGAAACACAGAAAGGAAGAACAGAGAGAAGAAAGACAGTGAAGCAACAATAGAATGGAAGACAGAGGGCCGAGCTGACCAAAGGCAGCATCGAGAACCAGAGAGCTTAAGGGAGTCAAGCCATCCCAGAGAGGATATGTCCGAACTGAGCACCACATTGGGCTCTCTCCATTATAGATGAGAAGGTCACAGAGCTGGTAAGGAAAAGAGTCTGTGTACTCTAGTGGCTTAGGGAATCCAAGAACCACCCTGCCAAGCAAATTTCATTTTAGGAGACTCACATTGAGCTCCTTCATTGTAATTCTCTGCTTCAAGACACACTAAAAGAAGGCCACCACTGAAAGTTGGACCAGAGACGTAGCCCTAGAGAATAGGGTGAACTCCTTATTAAATTCTTGTGTTCTTGTATTTGCTTACTGTGTTTTCTTTGTTTTTTTCCATTTCAAGTGTCTGTGTATTAGCAATCTTATCAATCCGTTGCTTAAATAACATAAACACACACACCAACACATGGGTCTGTAATACCTTCATTTAATAAATCTTTAACTGAGGTCACTCATAGGGTGATTATTAGATCAAGTGGTATCAGAGCTCTAGGCTGTAAGGTTAGACAAGCTTGTGTTGGTTTACCTATTGAATGCTCACTAGATCAAATCTCAAATTAGTTGAAGGAGAGTTGGTCGAAACTAATCCTGAAATTCGGAGTGTCTATCCTCGGAAGACAATGTCAGAGGAAGGTTCTATGGGGCCAGACCCTCAATTCATAGAGAGTTTCCTAGCTATAAAGTCTATGGTAGAAGAAATGTATAGGGACTTTAGAAAGCATAAGGATGAAGATTCATCGGGTTCTAAACAAGATAAAGAAGAAGATGAGTCTCATTCCCATGACAACTCAAAAGGAAAAGGGAAAGAGGAAAGCTTTCTCACACCTCCTAATAGCCTTGTGCATAATAAGAAAGCATCTTTGATTAAGCTAGATGTTAAATGTTATTTGCCTATATATGATGGAGAGTTAAATGCTGAAAATTTGGACAATTGGATTAGACAAATTGATGTGTATTGCAGGGTGAAGAACATCAACTCAGACAAGAGTAAAATTTAGCTAGCAAGCCTACACCTAGGAGGCACTCCCTTGGTTTTGTGGCAAGGCAGAATCCAAGTTGATATGAAAAAACATGGTAAGACCATCTTTGTCTAGAGTGAATTTGTTGCTGCAATCAAAAACTAGTTCGATCCATTGACCTACATGCAACGAGCCATGATGATTTGGCAAACTCTTCGGAAATTGAAAGGGCAAAGTGTACAAGGGTATACTCAAGAGTTCAGAAAGAGAGCATTGATGTTGGGCATCTCACTAAACTCACTAGAGACTCTTTTGAAGTACATTGGTGGTCTACACAGCTACATGAGGCATACCATCCTCATGTTTAATCCCACTAGTATAGATGAGGTATATGTACAACCTAGTCATCTAGAAGCTAGAGGAAAGAATGGAAATCCAGATGTTGGGGGACCATCCCAACCCATTGTAAGAAAAAGAAAGGAGAAAAGAAAGTAGAAGTGGAAAGAAAGGAAGGCTAACACTACAAAGAAAGGCAAAGCTTCATGCACTCATTGTAAAAAGGAGGGGCATGATGATGAGCACTGCTGGATTCTACATCCAGAGCTGAGACCTAAGAAGTCTGAGGGAAAGAAGAAGAAGAGCGCTGCAGCTATTTAGAAAGATTTGGGGTCAAACTTGAGAGAGGAAACAATCATTGTAGCCACAGGTATAAAAGGTAAGAATTCTGAAGCATATAATAGTAATTCTGCTCAATCTGTTATTGATGGTTGAATGATAAAGCACAACTACAAGTGACTCAACAATGCAAACTCAAGTTTTATTTTGGTTCAGCATTTGTAGATGGGGTTGAGTTAGACATAATTCCTTTGGATATATGTGGAATTATTTTAGGAAGTCCTTACTTGTATGATAGAAAGGTTATTTTCTATAGAGCTGAGAACAAGTATCTACTTGTTAAACATGGAATTGAATACTTTGTAAGAGCTCACAAGCTCAAGAATAATTATACTCTCATAAATTCTAGGCAGATAAAAAGAATGCTAAATTAATGCAAACAATTCATACTAATGGTTGTAAAGGAAAATAAACCTGATAAAACTGATGTATTTGAGGGTTGTAATGCTCAACAACAAGCTAATATAGAAAACATTGTTTCAGAGAATGATGTCCTGTTTCAGGAACATAAAGGTCTACCACCCAAAAAGGAAATGGTACAAGATATTATTTTACAGCAAGATGCTCCATTGCCTAACATTGGGATGTACAAGTTGTCTTCTTTAGAGAATGTTGAAATCAAGAAGCAGGTGCAGGAGTTGCTCGAGAAGGGGTTCATCAGGCCTAGCACATCACCATGTGGGTCACCAATCGTTTTGGTTTGAAAGAAAGATGGCTCATGGAGAATTTGCATTGACTACTGAGCACTGAATAAGATAACAATCAAAAATCATTATCCCCTTCCTCGCATAGATGATCTTTTAGATCAATTAAAGGAAGTTGTTTATTTCACCAAGATGGATTTGCACAGTGGATACCATCAGGTTAGAGTTGCAGAGCAAGATAGAAGATGGCTTTCAAAACAAAGTAGGGTTTGTATGAGTGGTTGGTTATGCCTTTTGGCTTGACCAATGCCCCTGCTACTTTCATGAGGTCAATGAATGATGTACTCAGGCCTTTTCTTGATGATTTTGTTATTGTGTATCTGGATGACATTCTGATTTTTAGTAAAACATGGGAAGAACACTTAAAGCATGTTAAGGAGACATTAGATGTTTTGAAAAGAGAAAAAATTTATGTTAAACTATCAAAATGTGAATTTGGCAAAACATCTCTAAATTATTTGGGTCATATAGTAGGGGGTGGTGAATTAAAAATAGATCCCTCTAAAGTGACAGTGATTGTAAACTGGCTTAAACCCAAGTCTGCTATAGAAGTGAGAAGCTTCTTAGGAACAACACAATATTGGAGGAAGTTCATTTCTAATTTTTCCTCAATTGCAGCTCCTTTACATGCTTTGATAGGATTGAACAAGGTGTTTCAGTGGAGAGGTAAACATCAGAAAGCCTTCGACCCCTTGAAAGAAAAGATTAGTACAACACCTGTATTAGCACTGCCTGATCTACAAACACCGTTTTAAATCCAAACAGATGGCAATGACTATGCCATGGGAACGGTGTTGACACAACATGGTAAACCCATATGTTATCATTCTGGGACTTTTAATCCTACAATAGTTAACTATCCTACCTATGATAAAGAATTGTATGCATTAGTTCAGAGTGTGAAAAAGTGGAAACATTACTTAATGGGAAAGGAGATAGTAATACATACTAATCACCAACCACTTCAATACCTACACCCCCAAACTAAGCTACAGCAATCAAGACATTATAGATGGATGAGTTTTCTACAACAGTTTCATCTAGTCATCAGATATAAAAAGGATATACATAAAAGGTTTGCAGACATGTTATCTAGACCCATTATAAATGCATCTACCATAGTTAAGCATAATTTTGTGATACATGAAAGCAAAATAGAACAATATGCTCAGGATATGGACTTTAAAGATGTATATGCAACTTTAAGTTAGGGCAAAAAGGTAGGAGAACTAGACTATCATGTGAAGGATTGACTCTTATATCATTGTGGGAAACTCTGCATTCCACAAACCGAGAGAGTAAAGATAATTAGAGAGGCACACACTTCTCTGATATCAGGTCGCTTTAGGGTAAGTAAAACAGAGCTGAGAATGAATGAGTCAGTTTCTAGATGAGTCAGCAATAGAAAACTAGGCTTGTACACTCCTTTACCAGTTCCTTCTCACCCTTGGGAAAGTGTTTCCATGGATTTTATTAGAGGACTGCCTAAATCTAGGAAAGGTCATGATTATCTATATTTGGTTGTGGATAGGTTCAGCAAAATGTGTATTTTGATACCTTGTAATAAAAAGATTACAGCTGAACAAACTACAAAATTATTCTTTGAACATGTATGGGTTCATTTTGGATTACCCATTTCTATTATATCTAATCGAGGCACCTGATTTGTGGGGAATTTTTGGTTAAGTCTGTGGGAACTGATGGACACCCAATTGAAGAAAAGCACAGCTTTTCATCCACAAATTGATGGCCAGACAGAAGTCGTTAATAGGACAGTGATCCAGTTACTCAGGGGATATTTCAGCAAACATCCTAAGCTTTGGGATGAACATTTGTGTTATGTACAACATGCTTACAACAGAGCTAAACACTCTTCTACACAGAGATCTCCTTTTGAGACCTGTTTCAGTTTCACACCAAGGTCTCCTTTGGATTTCGTCTTTGGTAAAGATACCATGGTTGATGGACACAGTGATGTGGACAAGGCAACTAGGTTCATTTAACAGATCCAGGAGATCCATCAGGCAGTACAGGAACAACTGGAAAAGAGCCAAGACAAATACAAGGCTAGCAATGACAAGCCTCAGATGGAGCATAGTTTTCAAGTTGGAGACCAGGTCTGGCTGTATATCAGCAAGGACAGGATGCAAGGTGAAGTTAAAAAGCTAAAGCCTATCAGGTATTGACCTTTAGGATACTTGAGAAGATTGGTGAAAATGCTTTTTCCCTTGATCTACCAGCTTACATGCACATCTACTTAGTCGTAAATGAAGACTGCTTGAGATTGTTTGAACTTTCAATGATTGAGGATCCTAAATAGCAAAGTCAATTGCCTTCTATTAATGACCTGTAACCTGAATATCTTAATGAATTGCAGGAAGACATAGTATTGGACAGGAAGGTGAGGATGACATGTAGAGGAGATGCTGAGTACCTCAGAATTGAACTCAAAGGTTCAAAGCTGAGCAGTGCAAAGTGGATTAAGATTGGACAAGTGAGATAGCAGTATCCTCATTTAGTCGATGTTTGAAATAAAACCAAATTTTGGTGGTCCAAAAGCTTTTTCAGTGGGAAGGGCGTGATCTGAATTAGATCCATAAAATACTATCAAAGAACCATGACTGTATCAAGTCGGGAAAAAACTCAAATAATTCAGAACCGTGATTAAAAACACCGATGAACCAGTGGCAATGGCAGCCAATGTGGAACAACGAGGACCTGGGTCAGTGTGCATGGAGACTACGCAGGAGGTTAAAGTAGCCCTTGGGAGCCCTGGATTGGGAAAAGAAAGTGGATTTTGATTAGTGCTTAGCACTAATCATGCATCGTTGGGAAAACATGGCTGAAAAGGGGGAAGCTAGAGTACACGAACGCATGGCAAACTAGAGAACCACGGGCAAAAAAGGAAAAATGTTCTAAACATACAAGGCGAGACCCACACACTGGAAACCAATGGTATTGATTAGGGCACCCTCAAATGGTAAGAGGTTTTGGAGGAAAGTAGAGCGATCCCACTCAATGATCGATGCATGGCAAGTGGAGGTGAGAGAAAACTGTTGTTGATCGTGCATTATCAGTCAAGCAAGTCAACCACGTGGGACATGCATATGACATTGGATCTAGGGGTTCTAGATCGAATCGTTGAGATCAAGCCTGATGCAGGAAGTAGAATCGATGAATAAATATGCCGTGATTTGTAATGATTTGGAATCCGTTTGACAGCCATGATGGAGGAAAGACTTCATCCATGACATAACTGATTAAACGAACCAACGAAGTGGGCTGGTGTTGTTTAGAGGAGGACAAGTGGCCACTCCCTGAGAATTCATGCTAACGCTGAACAGGGAACTCCAAGTGTAAATGCAGAAGTTGAATCAATAGAGGTGGAAGAGGACCTGAACAGGCATGGGAATGAATGAACAGAAACAGAATACACAGTCAGTCAAGTCGGAGAACAATTCGAGAGACGAGGAAAGACCAGAATCCCGAGAGGAGGACTAAATACACAACGAAAGAAGGTAGTAAAGCAAAAGCAGAAAGAGACAGAGGGCCAAGCTGACTAGTAGCAACATCGAGCACTAAAGAGCTTGAGAGATTCAAGCCATCCCATAGAGGAATATATCTAGGCTGAGCACCACATTGGGCTCTTGCCACTATAGACCAGAGGGTCATAGAGCTGGTGGAAGAAGAGTTTGTGTACTCCAGTGGCTTGGGGAATCCAAGAACCACCTTGTTATCAAGAAGACTAGTGTCCATTTAGAGCTGCTAGTCCCTCTAAGATGGGTATCTATCTTAGAAACAAACAAAATAAAGTTACTTGTGTTTTCCTTTCTGAGAGATAGATGAGAAAGAAGAAGAGAGTACCAACCTCAGTGTTTCGCTTGGAGCCTTGCTTGTTTCCTCCCTTCTTTGATTGAGCTTTGCCACTCCTTCCTCACTTATCTCACTTCAAAGAAACACCTGTAAAGTCAAAGCAACATAATACCATCAAAGCATAGAGATCTATAACCATAAACAAAATAGGATTAGATATATATTAACCATACAAATGTATATGTCAATACAAGATTTAGAAATATACAAGAATATGGAGGAAAAATCAAATAGCTTTATTGATAGAAGTAGTAGAACAAAGGATTACAAACCATTGGTCTGACCCAGCACCATCCTCCCAGCATGAAAGCCCTCTTCACCTCATGAAAAGCTAGATCACCCAACACATTGATGTTTCACAGAGAAACCAACATCACTTCCTTACAAAATAAAAAATTCCAACCTCTGGATCTCTAGGATGAGGGATCCATATATAGATATTTGCAGGTGGGTGAGTCAGTTTCTAGGATTTTGATTAGTTTCATTTCTCTGATAGTTCTTGGTTCCACTTGGAGATTTCATGATCTCTTACTCATCCATGGGCAAATTTAGAGAGGCAAGTGTCAAATAAGAAGTTTCTAGAAGATTCTTTGGGTTTCCACCTAGCAAACTACCTCTTCCATTTTTTTACTCTCACTCATCGCACCCTACAGAAGGGATTTTTAGTATGCATCACACCCTCTATGTGTAACAAGTGAGATGCATCACACCCTTAGCATGGAGCAGTCTGTAGGGTCCAAGTTTGACCAGTTCTGAGCAGTTTTTCAGGGATAACTTCTGGGAAATGATGTAATTAGCTGACCTAGTTCCTTTAGGGTATGAAACAACACTTTTAGGGGCTTAGAAGCCCTTGTTTTATGGACATATTTGATTGGGGTTGTAGTGCCCAAATATGTCTATAACAGTTGCCCCTAAAGCATGAGGTTGTAAATCTTTTGATGTCGGGTGAAATGCTTTATCATGAGGATCCGAGGTTTTTCAAACTGGAAGGTGACCTGTAATAAGATACAATA
>APFE031072166.1:48991-61027 GCA_000404065.3 Pinus taeda
GGAAATCTTTTCATATTTTAGGAGTCAGAAAAGGGCTTAAAAGATGACTCTGATGTTTTGGTTCGTGAAAAATGACAAATTTCCTTGAAAATCCTTTTGTCCTGCACAAAAACAAAACATTACTCATACCTGTTTAAGATAGGCAAAAATACATTGAAAAATATCCTTCCATGGTGGAAAATAAACAAACTTAGCATTTATTTATCCAAAAAACCTATAAAAAGACTTTTTACCATGTCATTTTTACCATTTTACTGTTGAGGGAGAGAAAAGGGCTTTTGGTAAGAAACTTCTCGTGGACTTTGTGGAGAATCCGACCATCGGAATCGAGCGTCGTCTCTTTCAGGTATTTCACAGCATCCTCCTCTTTGTTTTCATCTGATTAAAATTTCATTTTAAGCCCTAGCTTGATTTTTTGGGGGCTTTGGGGTTTTAGGATTCGCTTTTCGGGGTACGCAGGTACCCCATGGGTAACCTGCGTACCCCGACATTTTCATTAATGGGAAAATGGCCGGAGTACGCATCCTACCTTCAGAACAGCTGTGTACCCATGCTCTGTTTCTGAAGGCGAGGTGCGTACTCCGCGCAAAGTGGATTTAAAAAACCCAAACTCAATATTCAACCATTAATTTTTTATTTGATGAATTCTAATGGATATTTTCTGGTGTGTAGATTGCCCACCATGCTTGATTGGTGCGAAAGAGAACATGAAGATGTCGATTTGGCCGCAATAAATCATCAACCTTCCATTGATGCTTTAAAGGCATGTGGTCTTTACAAATACTGGGCCATACCTGGCATGAGGGCCCAGGTGCCATTCTTAGAGTGGCTAGTTGAAAGGTGGAACGTTCAGGATCAATGTTTTTATAGCGGAGGGCACCAGCTCGAGATAGAGCCCTCAGACATATATTTTCTCACTGGTTTGCCTAACAGGGGCGAGCACCTGTCTCTATTCGGGACTAGGCTGGGTGGCCAATCCCTTGCTAGTCTCCGGTTAGAGTGGTGCAATAGTCAAAACCAAGAGAAGGGGATAGAAATCAAATTCATATCCCATTCTGAACTTATGGTAATTGCCTTTACAGTTACCAGACTCTGCGGCGCAACCGCTTTGCACCTTGCCACCGGGTCCCAAATGCGGATGGCGATTGATTGCCTTCGAGGCACCATTTTCAACTGGTGCGATGCTGTGTTGGCCAATATGAAGGGCCAACTGACTAGGGCAAAGAACGGGCAAACAAAGACCTTTGGGTATGGGCCTTTAGTTGTGAGCTTTGCCCTAGAGAGAGTTCCGATGCCGATCCCGCAGTATCTCACAGTCGAGGTTGGGCCTCCTCGGGAGCCGAAGTTGATGCGATGGGTTGCGGTGATGGCCCGGCATCCTGATGAGGGAGCGGGAGTTGTCTGATTTCCTGCAGGTTACTTTCACTGGTTGGAGAACCAAGTCTTTGCGATCCAGGATTTTCCTTATGCCGAAGTGGATTTTCGTGGAGATCCAGACATGGTTCTTCCACAGAGAGAACAATGGGATGACAGAGGTATTTCATTTTTCACAAGTTTTTTTTAAAATTATCTATATTTTTTGTTTTTAAATATCGTCTCAAAACTGACAGTAAAATTTTCAAAATGCAGATGTAGGTCCACAGCGTCGAGCCAATCTCCGACCTTTCGAGAGGAGACATCCAGTTGCACTGGTACCGGTCCCATAGGACGCGGCTGCAGAGACTTTAGCTGAGTTGGAGCAGGATCTAGAGTGTCTGACAGCAGATATACCTGAGACTACTATAGATGATATTCCTATCAGGCTTCAGTGCTATGTAGTCGCAGTCCCAGGACCTTTTAGGAGGTTCTTGTGTAGGGTAGCCCGTGCAGTGGTGTCATATAGGGAGCACCACCAGTGATTGGATGGTTGCTTTGTAGACAAATGTCTGTCTAACATTCGAGAAGCAATTGCATCTGCTAATGTATTTAAAGACCTTGGAATATGCTGATATTCAATGTAATCAAATTCACGTTCCAAGAGACGCACTCTAAAAAATAATCTTAATAACACAGGATTTCTAATGGTATATATTCTATTAAGCTGTAATACAATGAGTTCAGAATCTAACCTCACTATCAAACGTCGAATCCCAAATGAAATAGATTCAGACAATAACTCAATCACTGCACGGTATTCTGCAATGTTGTTTGTTGTTTGACCGAGGCTCACCCCATGCATAGAAACTAACTTGTCAGAGGGCGAATAGATAACCCAAGCTGCGGAAGAGATATTCCATGTACTATGACAAGCACCATCAGCAAATCCAACATACGTTTGGAGAGGCATCGACATCTGTAATATCAAGGGTAAAACCAAGATAAGCCAAAATAACAATGAAAACACACTTTCTAAGCTAAGCACACTGTCTAAACTAACACACTAGCTAGAAAGAAAACCTAACCTAACTAAAAATTCTCCATACCCATCATTTAAGAATAATACCTCTTTAGGTAAACTCCATTTCTGGGTTTACCCAAAGAGTCCCCGTCAAAGTCAACTAGCTCATAGGCCCCTTTTGCTAGCTTTCGCTTGACAATGTAGGGACATGCCACATAGGAACGAATTTTCCAGCACCTAGTTTATCGTTAGCTTGATCATATGATAGCACTAGGTCTCCTTCTGAAAAGCTTCGAGGGGTCACATTTCTATCATACTGAGCTTTCATCCGTTTCGCGTGAGTCTCGATTGCCAATGCAGCATCACGTCGAGTCTCATCTAATTGAGCTAAGTATAATAAACGCTTCTCCTCTTCGGAAGTAGCTGGAAGTAATTCAATATCCATTTGAAGTGATGGGATTTCGCATTCAATGGGCAACACAACTTCCAAGCGATAAACTAGCTGGAAAGGAGTGAACCCTGTTGATGTTTTCACTGAGGTTCGGTATGCCCATAGCGCTGAAAATAACATCTTGTGCCAATTCAACCGATGAATACCAATGATTCGTCGGATCATGATAACCAGAACTTTGTTGATAAACTCAACCAGACCGTTGGCTTGTGGATAATAAGGAGTAGATCTATCATGCTGCAAACCAAGCTGGCCCGTAAGTTCGGTCATCATGACGTTTCGAAAATGGCGCCCATGGTCAGTGATGATCGCTTGTGGGACACCAAACCTAGCAATAATGTGATTGAATACAAAAATTGTTGTTGTCTTGTTGTCTGCCTCGAATGTAGGCATTGCCTCAGCCCATTTAGTAAAATAATCAACCGCGAGGATGATATACGCATGCCCCCCGGTCAAGTGAGGGTTACAAGTAATAAAATCGATACCCCATTTGGCGAAAGGACCAACGGCAATTATAGGGTGGAGAGGAGCAGGTGGTGCGCGCGTCTTTTGATCAAACACCTGATAGTTGTGGCATTTTCGGACCGCAATAATACAATCTTTGAATAAAGACGACCAGAAGTAGCCAGCGTGCAATATCTTTTGGGCTTTGGCATACCCAGACATATGACCTCCACACGCTACAGAGTGAAATTCATTCAAAACCCTCTCAGCCTCTTCGTGAGTTAAGCAACATTGAGAAACCAAGTCTGCCCCACGGTGATAAAGAGTATCTCCAATAATTTTGAACTGTTGGGACTGGAACCGAATTTTTTGACGATCCGACTTTGAAATTTCAGGCCGAAAATATTGGGTCTGGAGATAGACGATTATATCCCCATACCACGGATCTAAAGTGCTGATGAGAAACAAAGATTCGTCTACAATGGATTCCTCTGCCACAGTCTCTGTGTCAGCATGCGCGAAATCACACATTAACTCCACGAAAACTAAGCATTTCTTAGACTTGGATTTCTCGAACTCCAAATCAAACTCTTGCAGGATAACGATCCATTTAGAGTACTTGCCCCTAGCAGTTGTTTAGTCAAAATATAAATCATAGGGTTGCAATCCAAAATAACTGTAGTTTTACGAAGTAAAATGTAGTGACGGAAACGTTGGACAGCTTGAACAGCTGCCAAAGCCAATTTCTCCACATGGGAGTATTTTAACTTAGTTGGATTTAGGGTCTGACTAAGATAATATATCACATGTTCCATTCCGAATTCATCTTCCTGGACTAACACCATTCCAATAGTGGAATGCGAAGCTGTGAGGTATAAGAAGTAGTCCTGGTTGTAGTTGGGAGGATGCAACAATGGTGCATAGTGTTAACACCCAGGTTGTTCCCTATCAATCCCAAGGGAATACGGCCGAGGTAACCACTAACCAAGTTGTGGAGTATAGGTCCTAGCCTACCTATAATCAGAGAGGGCTCTCTCTTTAAGTTTTAGCTCTGTTTTGTGAAGATTTTAGGCTAGTTATAAGTTTCAGTTTTTTGTTTGACACTTTGGTTGTGAACTGTTGTTGTGAGAAGGGCATGAAATGTGTGAAAGATGCTAGTCCATTGGGCATATGGAGTCAGAAATCTGAGACAGTCCTGGTGCCTATGATGGAGAAATTTTTATTGCAAGGCTAGATGGCTATTCTTAATATAAATGCTGATTAGTGAGTGAAACAGTGGGAAATGGAATTACGGACAATGTGATAACAATTTGAACAACAATTTATACTTAGTTGCATACATGAATTACTAAATAGTAACTGTGAAATATTCAGGGTTTACTGGAGTAGTTAATAATTCCAATTAAACAACTGAAGTCATAGAAAACATTTATAGTAAAGACAGATCGAGATCAGGGTGTCTCCATGGACAAATCCTGAGCTATTCTTTTTCTTTCCTCCTAGATTTAGAACAACATATGAGAGATTTGAGTTTAAACAAATAACAAAACATTAACAGAGATAGAGAACACTTATTATATTAAGCCATAGCACTAGAATCCTGTAGCATTCAATGGTTCCAAGACAGCGTGCATCAGTAAGACCCAATTCCTGTAAACTCCAAGCTTTGTTATATCATTCTTCCAGAAATTACAGTCGAGTTCTCCTTTCTAACAAGAAACAACAAAAAACAAAACAACAACCACCTGCAAGCTTATGCGAGGGGGAATATATACAATCTGTTTTACAAAATATCTAAACCGCTGAGTCACTTGATAAATTAAATACGCTCACCAACTTTACAAAATAGCAGATAAGGAAGCTATTGCTGCCCTAAATATAAAATAAATAGTCTTTAATTCTGTCAGAAATCTTCTTGACCTTTGGAGGCCACTAAGTCGGTTGAGCGTTCTGCATTAATGCTGAATGATGTGTCTTTATGCTTTGTCATGTTGTAGCTTTCTCGGCCCTATTACCTGTAGCTGTAAGTGTTGCTTTTAGTCGCCGAATCTTCCTGCTGAGTTGGATCATTCCACTCTTCTCCAGTCATAGTGTATGCATCACATTTTCTGAACATGATGACTTATGTTTTTTGATGAAAAAACTTTGATGAAAGCCTCCTGTTTACAGCAACAACAATATCATTCTGGTCCACCACTCCTGTTTAGGCAATTTATGTTTCAAAATTGCATCTAAGGTTTCATCTACCTTTGTGTATTTGTAGAATTTTGGAGGCACTTCAAACAAATGTCTGATCTCATTCATAATAAAAAATAAGTTCTCTACTCTGTCATAGAGACTTTGCCTAGATGCTGGCCCTGTTACCTCTGAAGTACTTGATCCTTGAGTGATCTGATTGGTGGCAAATGTGTTCACCCTTCTTGCATAATTCTCATGTGATAGTAGTCTCCATGCATTGTTCAGCAAGCCAGGAAGACCTATGCCCTGTAATGCTGCAAACTTATCCATGAATCTGTTGACTTCTATTTGCATGTCCTGGCTTCTTCTATCCAATGTTTGTACTAGGCTTTTCAATGTGAGGACCCTCTTTATCAGCTGGATGGTTTCGGTTCTGTTGGAGATTCCTATTGCTGCCAGCTGAGGACCTGTGCAGTTATTAAGAACGTTGATCATTTTGTTGGCTATCTCAGGCATACTGCCTAGAGATGCCCTTGCTCTATGGACTTCCTTCTATGCTTTGCCTATGAGCTCCATTTGCTCATGGATAGTCTCAATATACTACCACTGATCTGTTATTGATTGGCCAATGTTGGTCCACAAAACTTTCTTGACCTCAGCGACCACTTTGTCAAGGGTGAGCTCTTTCTCCAACTCCTTTATCTTCTCTTTGAGAGCTTTTATTTCTCTCCCTTTTTCAGCTACATTCTGCTTGGATTTGTCATATTTTTCATTTAGCTTAGCTAAATTCTCCTTGGCTTCATTTAGCTCTGTCATCTGGGCTTCTAGGATCTTAATTTCACTCATCAACTTCTGCATATCAAGGCTCGGAGCCTGCTCTGAGGTTGGTGCTGGTGCTGATGTTGATGGAGCTGTCTGCCCTGTGGGAGGAGCAGTAGTCTGTGGGGGCTCCTCAAGGTTTATGATCTCTGGAGGGGGCTGAGAATTTTGACCTCCTTCTTTTTGTTGTAGGGCTGCCTGCAGTGCAGCCTCTGTCTCGTCCAGCTTCCCTTGTGTTTGCACTAGCTGCTTGTGCAGTGCTACCAGCAATGTTGCTACATCCTGGTCATGTCTTTGCTGGGCAACCTCTTCTATTTGAGGGTGAAGGGTTGCTGGATTTTAATCATCTTTCTTAGAGCTGCAAGGTCTGCATCTCTTATTTTCAGCAGCGTTTGTATAACTTTTGGATCCTTTGGGTCATGCCCAAGCTCTATGATTATATCCTCCAAAGACCTGATCCTGTTGTCTTTGGCCTGAGAGGATGCCTTCTCCAACTCAAGTTGGGCAGCTGTATTGTTCAGGGTGTTTTCCAACCTATTTGCCAATAAGGTTTTATCTACCAGTGTTGAATATACCATCTCACCCATTTGCTTGTGAAGTTCTATTTGGTCCATAGGGTGGATGTCCTTAGCAAGAACCTCAAGGTTGGTTCTTATATAGTCTATAGCTGACTGTGGTTGCAGCATGGTTGGCATGAAATGACTCATGGTCATTTTCCCTTCTGTTATGTCGTAGGCTGACATAAGCCTCTGCTAATTGGTAGGGGCCATCTTAAGCAACTGGTTGTAGATCTGGAGCTTGAGTGGCTCATTTCTGCTTTTAATGTCGATGAATTGTTGCTTGATGCCTGTCTCAGCTCTCCTTTGCTGACTTGAGGAGCTGACCTCTCCTCCAAGGGTTTTTCTTGTTCCCGCTGAAAGGAACTGGCAGATGCCTCCATGCTTGGTGGGTCCATGCCCAATGATTGCCCAATAGGCATTTATTCCTCGGAGAGGGGATTCATTATCTGCCTTTTCTCCCCTTGATTTGTGGATGTGGTGAGGGGAGTCTCCTTCTCTCTATCCCTCTTCTTTCCCTTTTCTTCTTTCTGTGGAGTTTGCAGCACTGAGGCCTCCACTGTCTTTTCTTGCCTAAAAGACACATTCTCTTGAGCCTGTTGCTCAGTGGATATTGGGGCTTCAGCTGTTTGTTCTTGCTGTATTGGCTGCCCCTCTTTTTGCCCTTTTTCTTGTTGTTCTATTTGCTTTTCTGCTTGCTGTTCTGCTATAGGAGGTGGCTGTTCCTGCTCCATCTGCTTCCCTTTATCCTTACTTGATTCCTGTTGAACAGTTCCGACTGCTTGCTGCTAGGCTGTAGAGGATGGGGCAGCGGCTCGAAGTTGCCTTTGATAGGAAGAGGAAACCTGCCCACAAGTTTCCAAGTCAGCCTCTTTCTCAATATTCTTTGCTTCTCTTTGTAGCATTTGCTCTCTAGTCATTGGCTCTTCTAGAGTGCCCTCTTTCCAGCTTAATGAATTGGCATATTTCTCAATATGGCGCAGTCTCACGTGAGAATAGCCACCCAATTAGTATTTTACCCTCCTGAGGGAAATGAAATGATTAGGGTCATAAGGTACCCATCAGAAACTGGTTTGCATTTTGAGGGTCTCTAGGATCAAATCTGCTTCCTTCCATCCTTCCTCCCTTTTGTTGTATAGAAATGGGCCTAGCTGGTTCCTTACTTTTAGTTGCACCTTCTTGTTTTTACTGTGGAAATGGACAAAGTCTACATTTCCAAACTACCTAAAATACTCTAAGGCAAAAAGTCTCATAGGGACATATCTTGGCAGCCTATAAGGATTCAACTCACAGCCATATATTCTGATTACTGTATGGTGTTGGTAAAAGTACCAATCACCAATGTTGTAGGCCTTTGAGAGGTGAAGAATCCCTTGCATCTCATCTGTCAATCTGGGAGGAGGGACACCCAATAACAAGGTCATAGCTGGATGGATAAACAGGTCTATGAATTCACAGTAGGTGTATGGTGAAAAAGATACACGATGAAAGACTGAAGACCAAAACACTACAGACCTTGGGTTTCCCTAGGCATTTAGCTTCTTGAGAGGAACAGGGAAAGCATCGCGCTGATAAAATATGAACAAGTGATAGATGTACCGTGTGTATTTAAACACCTTTTCCCTTTCTAGATTCATCAATTGTTCATGAATCTTATTGGCAATGTATGTAGCAAAATCATAGTGCACAGCAGGAGGCATTCCAGGGGAGAATATGGACACCATGGCCATAATGGCTTCATCAACATCCTCATATGACCCATAACCTAGGATGTAACTGATCATATCCACAAGCATTTTGCCCAGCTCATTGAGATATTGATATCCTATAGGAGGGGTTCCCATAGCTTCAAATTTCTGAACAAATAACTGATTAATCTTGATGATATGAGCACTGGACAACTTGCCCCCTTTCTTTAGCAAGTCATTGATGGAGAGAGGAGTTAGGGGCTTTGCAGTTTGAAAGTGTAGCATCTCATTAATGGCCTCAGAGGTGATATGAAACAATACTGAGCCTGAGGGGCTAAGAACAGCTCTTTGACATGGATCATAGCTGGAACGGCATTGATTTATCAAGTCTGGGAGGAAATTGACTTGAGGGAGATTGTAAAGGGGCAGGTTGGAGTCCCAAATCCCTAAGATATCAGCTCCACTGAGATATTGGGCTTTTAGCTCATTCTGCAGGTGAATTTCAAATTTGGAATTCATGGCAGATGAGTCTATCATCTGGTAATCTCTATCACCCAGGGCCTTCCACTCTAGCTCTCTGTGTGGGGCATTCAGAGGTTGAATATTCAACGCTACTGGTGTTTCCATGGTTAAGTAGTACTTATGACTTGTACTAGAACTGGTTTCAGTGGGCAGAACAACACAGAGCGGTATTTTTGCAAAAGTAAGGCAAATTGTATGGGAAAACGAGGTAAAGTGTGGTGATAATAGTGTAAAATGCTCAAAAGAGGGTTAATTGAGCAAATGTAGGGACTAGTAGCACTGTTTTCCTAGTGAATTAGTGCAGCTCAGGTTTTAAGTCCACGAATGCGCGGACTGACTGTGAATTTAGGAAAATGTGACTAAATGTGGGCTCAGCAGGTAAATTTCGACCTTACAACTGAAAACGAATGCTGGTCACCGCGGATTTGCTGGTAAATACAGGGTTCCTCACTCTTTTTTAATTCAGCTTTGGAGAATTATGGACACAACCAAGCGTGGAGGGGATGCTTTGGATAAATACCTGGTGAATTGCTGGCAATGGTCACAAATGCAGGTGGGTTGAAGGTGCCAACAGTCTTCAAGTCGATTTTTGCAGGTTGGTGACAGATGGTCGTAATTTGCATGCAGAGGTGAGCAACAGTATTTTTGGCAAAAGTGACAAAAAACACGAATTTTGGCTAAAATATAGACTTTTTGGGTTATTGGTGCTTTTTTTGGATGATGTCAGCATGACGTCATCAGGTGGGTCAGGGTCGGGTGACGTCAGCATGATGTCATCGAGTGACGTGGCAGCCTGTGAGTGGTCCACGGGGATTGCATAGGTGGCGGACATGTCGGAGCGCTGGCGGGCGGGGATGCTGACAGGGCGCCGAGTCGAACTGACGCAGGCGTGACATAGCAGTGACATGGGCAGGCGATAAAGCACAAGCGGTAAGTAGTTTTCTCGGACCGCTCTGGATACGGTCATGGTATTGCCAGAGGGCGGCCCGAGAAAATATGGGGGTGACGCGTGGCAGAGGCCTGACATCACCCTCTGACAGTTTCTTGGGCGGTAAGGTTCGGTGATCAGGGCCCGTCCGATATGAATGTGGGCCGTCAGATGGGAAAGCCCAGATCCGACGGTCGACGGGTTGATGAGATGCAAGGACAATACGGACTATGGGGCAAAATAAAATATTATTATTTCCTGAAATGTGTGCCCGACAGAACATTATAAAAAGTGGGTTTTTATGGTTTTTTGCAGAGTTACGTGTTAAAATGGGATTTTACACAGGTTTATTTACAAAGAGGGTTTAGGTTATTAATCCAAGCAAATCTCATATTAATCCTAAGATTAATTTTCCAGCGTACTTTGGGTCGCACTCAAAGTTTTATCGTTTGAAAATATTCAAAACGATACATAGAGCTATAATGCTCGGGGAAGGGGATATGTAGATATTTTGGGTTTTTTGCCAAATTTACATAGTAATAGGGAGAATAGGGGGTATAAGGAGTTAAATAGTGATAGATTAGTAGTTAATATGAGTGAAAAAAAGTGGATGAGAGGGGAAAATACTAAGCTGTTATATGAAATCAACTTAGTTTTAGGAAGTAGATCAAAATGAAAAGAATTTTTACACAAGAAAGGTGACTCTTAAAGAAACAAGAACCAACAAAAGACTTTGACTTCTTTCATGAACATAGGTGGCATAGGGATGTTAGCCATGAATGTGATGGGGGGTAATCTGGAAGTTAGACATGCTTCATTAAGTTGCTGTAAGACCGCTGAAATAGGAAATCCACACTGGCACCATGTTTTTACTTTTCTTAGGCCAGTGAAATGCCATAAACCATGCTTTCTGCAACCCCATCTACCTACCCACTCTATTGCCTAGCATTTTTGTTACTCCAAGGAGGGTGCACTTAGACTTGCAAACCCTTCTGTGCCTTTTCTTTTCCTTTGGATTTTTCTTTTGATTTTCTATCTAAAACTACCCTTATTGCTTCCAAGGCCCCAGATTAAGCAGTTGGGAACCTTCATTCTCTACCTATCTACTTTACCTGCAAAGATTGAGCTGTTTGGACAGATTTCTTTCTCTAATCTACAACAAAAATTGAAACATGGCATGACCCAGCTTAGGCTGTTGGATCACCCATTCAGAAGTAGGGCATCATCAACCAAATGTAAGTATATTTCTTCCACAAGAATATGAGATCTTTGTATCACCAAAGTAGATCATATTGGCACTTCCCCTACCAATCATGAAAAATGAAACCTATTGGTATAGGTAGCTAACAGTGGCTCCACTTGGGGATGGTTTTTCTTTTTGAAAGACCAAGAATAGCAGGTCAGAATGCCTTGGCCCTTGACTTCTTCTATCAAAACTTGAAAACTTTCTCTTTGTACTTCAAAACTGAAGGTTGTCACCTCTGTGAAATTTCTGGAATATAAAGCCTTTTTTCTGCTTATTTACAACAACTTTTTAAACTGAACTATTTGTATGCCGAAAGAAAATATATACAATTGATTATGTACAGGAGGAAAGACCCTACTATATACATGGAAAGTAGTCAAAATAGTGCTTCAACATCCTGCCATTCACAGGACCTTCATTTAAGTCAGTTTCATCCATATTTTTTAGGAAGTAAGTGTTGTTTCCTTCAACTGCTTGGATAATAAATGGTCCTCTCCAAAGAGAATCAAATTTTCCATGTTTTCATTTATCTTCCCTTCTTGAATCCCACTTCAGGACTTTGTCACCTATGCTGAAATCTTCAGCCTTAGTCCTTCTATCAAAAGCTTTCTTTAACTTTTCTTGTAGAACTTGTACTCTGCTATAAACTTGGTCTCTAGTTTGCTGCAAACATATTATTTAATTGATCCTTCTTTGCATGTCATTGGGCTCAGCTTGACTTTCTTAAAGTAGTTTCATAACAGGAACCCCTAGTGATGAAGGAAATTTGGCTTCTAATCCATAGACTAACTCATATGGGCTGACCCCAATGGATCTCTTGGTTGTT
>APFE031072169.1:5447-40718 GCA_000404065.3 Pinus taeda
TAATTTTAAATATAATGATTAAAACAAAAGTGTCCAAAGAGATTAAATTTAATGGTGGAAAGCAAAGAGTTTTTCATAGTTGGAATGGTTTAATTTTTTTGAACGTCTATCATGAAGCCATGGAGTAGCTTGAGGTAGCGTTCGAATGTGTGGTTGTACCCAGAGAGATTATATTAAATGATCCTAGAACCCTTGTATACATAAGTGGATCAAAGCCAACATGTATGTCCTTCAATCTTAAGAATCCATAGAACTTTGGATTGACAATGAATTAAAGTACCCCTTACTATTGGTCACCAATTCAAATATCCTTAGTTTAGCCAACCAAAAAAACAAACAAAACTAAGCAATAATCAAACAAAACATTTGAAGCCAAATTTTAAAATATATAATAGAAACTAAAAGTACATTTTTATGTTAAATACATAAATCCAAAATATTACACAACAACATAGCAAATCGTAATGTAGAATGACATCAAATATCTCTTTCTGTAATAGCAAGTGTTTGCTTGACTCCGAAAGTGTTTGCTTTGATTGTATAACCTGGCCCAACTCAATTGGCATGAGATCTACTCTATTGCATAATGAAATGATATGATTGTTGAAAAATGTGCAACAAGAAACGTTAAATTTAGAATGTGCTAAAAATAGACCTGCTAAAAATATCATGTCTAAAAATAGCAGTTTGGCCAGTGAGGTCATTGGCCACATTGGGTGAGAGGTGAAACTATTAAAAATAGAAAGTTCTAAAAATAGCATTTCTCGGTCCCTTCCTATTTACAGCAGCCCCTAGTCTATCTATAGGAAGTAAAATTAATTTTGGTCTTAACAGTAGTTTGAAATATTAATTAATTAATTCAATTGAGTTAATTAATTAAGGAAATTCGAATTTGTTGTCTTTGTGAGCATGCACATGAGTTTCCTCCATTGATTGAGGGAATAACCATGAGTTCTATAATGAGAGAATCAGTTGACTTAGTTCTTACTAGTCAAGTCCAGTTAGAATATTTTAACAAGTTGTTAAAATAATAAAATATAGTTTGTTAATGCTTGCATGCATGTGACAACTATTATTTTAGATAACTGAGGATTCACTCATGGATAACTGTTTCATGTCAGTTCTGTCATAGACCCAGTTGAGATCAGATGTGGGACAATGTACTATCAGATGCTTAACTATTTCTAGTAAGTAGGTTTTGCATGGTTGAGGAACTAGTGTTCTCAAGGAATACGTAATTGGACCATTGGTTGTTTTTGGTATGTTGGAATTAATAGCATATGCTTTTGCTATTATTTCCTCAGCAAACTACGTAAGGACCATAGGGAAAGCCTATATAAACAGGGCTTGGTTGGTTCATGAGACATATCTTCATATCTTCATAGTTCATTGAGAACTGAATAGTTTGAGAGCTAATTCTTTTTGTATTGTGAAGAGGATTTCCACTTGATTGATAATACATGGTTGGGGTTTTATGCTGGTGCTTTCCCCTGGATATATCTTGTGTTATGTGTGTTTATTTCTCTTGATCAGTTATGCATGTTTCTACTTCATGTTGCTCATGAATTCGATTATGCTTCTACTTAACGTTTTGTAGAAGTAGAACAAGTATTATGCTTTAGGACATTGCATATATCGGTTTGTTCTACAAGTGAAATGTCTACAATGATGTAGCGATGTAATATATATATATATATATATATATATATTTTAAGTGAAAAAATGTCGATCCTCTAATCTTGGTCGCTACCATTGCCCTTGCTATGCTTCCAACAGAGCTTAGGGTACATCCATTGTTGAACATCACATAGAGTCACCTCTATGTGTTGAGTGTCATGCCCACTAGTGTTGCCGCCACATAATTTTCTTTGAAGACATTCTATGATATGTAGATGATAACTAAGAGGATGCTTTCTTAGCACAGTTTCTTTCCCCATTGTCCAAAATATATGTAGACTCTCATAATTTCTAAGAAAGTATAGTTGAAGTTGAAATCAAGAAGAGGGTAAATAGTTTATATGTGATTAGCACAACCACATTAATAAATGTGGTTGATATAAGCCAATAGGGGTATATTTAACATTTTTAAACTTCTTGATTTTACAGTTTTATGTAAAAAATTATGGGGGAGAACCCTCTCATACTTTTCTCTATTTGTCTCTTGGTGTACTTTTGTAACAGAAATAACTAACATTCAAACATGCCTAGTTATATATTTACCATTTGACATTTCAATCTAGGAACTAATAATAGAAAACTTTACCCAAAACAAACTCACATAAATATCCTCGTTAAATTAAAAGAAATGTAAGATTATAAAAACTTGCAAATATCTAAATCAGAAGAAATGTAGGATTATAAAATTATGTATATGCATGTTCGAAGAAACATTACCTATGTAACATAAATTCTAGCTCTAATTCTGAGTGGCATTAAAAAAAAAATAGTTCTAATTCTGAGGCAATAAATAAATAGATAGAGAAATCTACCCAAAAGATTGGGTTAACTTTTTACTACTCAAAGATTAAGACAAATTACAAGAATCCTATGTATTTTGATAACAGATCTGGTTAATCCTCTCCCTCTTGCGCCATATATCCATATCCATCTTGACTTTCTTCGGCATATGTGGGTCTACTAATATATGCACATACTATGCACATACTACCTAAGGTTTAGTGTTTATAGTATTGTTGATGGTGTTGGACCCGCCAGCATTCAAGGCATCTCCTCGATAAGAAGTCCCAACTAGACCTCAAACCGTTTGGAGTAGGAGTCCCAATAGTGGGTGGTAATATAATGCATTAACCACGGTAGAGCGCAGAGATAAGTATGATAACTTTGGGTTGAAGCAAGTGAGTGACCTTGCGGTGAATCAAGTGTGATGCATGGGGGTGCTAACACGCGGAGGGGAAAATGAAGTGTTCCCCTTAGAAGCTCGTAATAGTACACAGCTTGAAAGGAACATACGATGGGAATGACATCACAAGATAAAATGTGGAATAGTCCACAAATTAAAGTGATTGGTTAATCCAAAAACACGCATTCAACAAGATTCATACAATTTCATACAAAGTAGTTCATAAGAAAATGTGTGAGTTAAACAACATATATTGCTAAAGCAACCAAAATAGTCCAACTACAATAACAACATATGCATGAAAGTGTGTTGGCTCTATTATTATTATTATAAGTGAAAGTTTCATCCATACATACACCATTGAAAACCACTAGCCCCAATAGTGGAACATTACAGTCAAGAACACCTAGTCCTCCAAAGAAGTATACTCGCTCTACGTTATGGAGAAGCCAAGGCTCATCACAATACTCCCAAGCATTTTCTAAGCCTAAGCCTAGCCAAAATTTTGGCTTCCAAAAGCCTGCTCCAAGAGTTATGAGGTTATATTTATAAGAAAGGGTGGGGTGACCCTTGACATTCCCCTTTGTGAATCTTCAACTTCTTTACAAGTAACTCATTACATAATATGATGAATTTTCATATTCCACTAATGACACTTGTAATTTCACTTACAACATATTTACAAATAATATTACATTTTCCACATATACCCATGTGAGACAAAATAGACTAGAGATAACCTAACAAGACAAAACACTATGACTCCGAAGTTTGAGGAAAGACCAACTCGGCAACCTCCACTTGGTGCTTCTCGGTCACGTACTCATGCCAAGCTTGGTACTCTGAGATGATGTCCCCAAACTGCTTGATGGTGTCTTTCTGAAAGTGGAATCTTGCCTCCATAACATCTGGGTATATGGTCTTGGAATGTGTATCGTCCTGAAGCATATGCGACATGGTGTTGACCATGACGGGACCACCAAAGTACTTCTACATGTTATGTGCACTGAGCTCCAAGTCATCCCTCGTGACCTCTCACCTTAGTTGCTCTATGTACCTCTCAATATCTAGTTGGACTTGGTTCTTGTGTTTAGCCTCGATGAGGGAACTGAATGAAGGGATCCTGTGTGTTCTCACCATGAAATCCAAACTCTTGTACAACCATGCATATGAGGCATGTATTTTGATGATGAATGGGGTGAACTTCTCATAATTTTGGATCAACATCTAGACATTTGCTTTCTCCAGCTCTGCCTGACAATTCATCATCTTTGGCAAGTGAAGCGGGGCCCCTTTTTACTGCATTGTCCACTCTTGCACATGGGCAATGGCAACATGTATGTCCCTGAGAGTTTGAACAAAAAAAATTCTCCGCTACTGTAAGCCATGCACATGGACAACTGCATAATACTTGGTAATGAATCTATCATAAAGCTTCTGTATGGTAGCCTCAAGTGTTGATACTTCATCAAATATCGCTTTCCTCATCTCTGCTATTATGGAAACTACACTTTGTTCTCTAAGTTGTTCTGCATCTTGCCTATCCGCCTACAAGTTATTTGCCATTTTTTCATTCTCAGCCAATAGGAACTTATCATTAGATCTTGTGGCTCTTGCATTGGCCAAGGTGGCATCGGTAATGGCAGTTGGATTAGTTATGACATCTGACACTATCACCCTTTCCTTCATGAATGGAGGTGACGCGTGATCATCTGGAAAGTGTTTCCTCCACTCTTGTATAATATTCTTCTGCAACACATCGAATGAAAGATTGTGCACATCCATAATTGGGTCATCATCAAGGAGAACAGCGTCTCCTTTCTCGTTCGGGATTGGTTTTGACACTGAAGGTGGAGGAGACTAATAGGTGACCTCAGGTGCTCTTGGCATGAAGTCAGTGTCTTCATTATGTAGCTCATTCCCCAACTCCATGTTTCACTTCAATTAGTTGCTCAATATGTTGAGCAAGCTCCTGATCCTACATATGTTCACCCTCTTATTCAGTTGTCGGTTATTCTAACTCCTTAACCTGTATGGGTGTTGTTTGCTCTATCATCATGCCTTGCCTTTCTTCTTCTTCATGTTTCTTCTTTTCTTCCCTTTCTCTCCATCTCAACTCCTTCTCTTCCTTCAACTTCTTCTTTGTTTCTTACAAAATCTGTTATGCTTCTTCTAACCTTTGCTTTTCTTTCTTCCTTTGCTCTGCCCTCTTTACCTATTGTTGCCTCTTTGCCTCTGCCACTAAAGCTTCTTTATGAGTGATAGGATCTGCTCGCATCTTGTTGCTTTTCTCAGCCTTCGGGTTCTCAACAATCTTCTTCTTAACTTTGTCCTGCACCGAATTGTTGCTTTTTGGTGTTGTTTTTGTTTCTTCCTACGTTTCTACTGCCTGTAGAGTAGCCTTCCAAGTTGTGGCTATACTGACCGGCTCGTGGATCTTGAATTCATTGTAAGAGTATCTGTTAAGTTATGGTATGTTCTATGCTTAGAGAAATTTACTTTTCTTTCTTATTATTATTCATAGATTAGCAATCACATGTGCATAATTAAAGTGTGGATAGAACATTAAATGATCAACAGAAAACAAGCCAAGACAAGAGACACAAGGTGTGGCGGCTAGCCAGGGACAAAATCCACAATGTGTGGGGCAAATCTTTGATCAAATCTTCTTTTATCTTCAATAATTCGGCAGAGAGAAATAGTACAATAAATCTTATTTATATCAACAGTAGCAAACCCTAGATCAGCAGCATCAGCATTAGCGGCTTCATCATCAAAACTAGGGCAGACGATATCTCGCAAACCGACCATTGGATCGGCTTGATTCCACCACCAAAAGACGCAGCCTTCAGAGGAGGTCTAGATGGACCTACAGTGCAGTTCAGAAGAGGAGGTTTGATGGTCAACGCTGGTCAAAGTTTGGATCTGCAGTTGCAGCTTCAGGTTCAGCAGCTTCCTTCCACATGTGAGAGAGAGACTCTTTTATGCACAGTAGAGAAGAGCCTCTTTTCTGTGCAGGAGAGAGAGAGAGATGTGATGAGATGAGTGAGTGCAAATGAGGAAAAGTACTCTTGTATTTATACACAATTGTTGATGTTTGAATAGATGTGATGGTTGGGCTTCTGAGCCTACGTGAGTTGTAGGTCGGCTTGATAATAATTCCATAATCAAAATAAATTCATATCTCCATAAATACTTATCAGAATTGGATGATCTTTAGATCAATCCTACACCTCTCGATGAGAGGAATCTAATCAAAATATTATTAGCCATGAATAAGATGACCCACATGAAGTTTGGCCCTAGTTTCCAATTTTAACAGTATCTCTAAAGGTCCTCCTTGTGCCAGTGAAATGTCACGTGGATCCATGGATAGGAAACCTTTGCATAGTGGTTCTTGCAAATATCGTGGGGATCATACGGATTGAAGTCTTTGGTGCCAAGCTCGAATTTCAATATCTCCTTTGGTTAGACATCAACATCTTTCAAGCTCTTAATCTCGTATAACGCAATCCTCAAAGGAAGAGCGTGCCAAGGTGCCTTCTTCTTCCTGTACATTCCTGATGATAATCCTGTGAAGAGGTGATATGAGACCTCTTGCATGACTAGCTTTTATGTGACATACCTTGGTAGAACATGTGAAGGATTCTCTTCGCCAAACACTCTGATGAAGGCACCATCGGGTGAGGCATACCAAATTGCAATGTTAAGTATCACCTCCATTGCTTCTTGGGACATGCAAGGTGGATCCCGCTCAAAGATCAGCTTGTACAATGGGATGATGAAATGGTCAGCCAGCCTTTCCATTACTCCTTGGTAGCTACATTCGAAAAGAAACTTGCAACAAATATTGACAGAAGTCTCTTTCGGTGTCCATTTCCATCTCATGCGAGGAAACTGGTGTTGGGAATAGATTGCATCCAGTAATTATGCGTACATGTAGAATCTCGCTTGCTCATCCTTGCGCAGATTCTGGGCCTTGGTCACATGGACTTTCAACTAGTGAGCCAACAAGTTTGACCAATTGAATGGCCTTCCACCATTCACAACCTGGTCCAATACAACTACCCAACCTTCAGGAAAGTTATCCATGCTCTCTTGACCGTATACTCGGCATGCAAAGATGATCAAGAACCGGTAGGCCTTCCTGAGGGACTTTGTCTTGTAAACATCATTGGGTGTTTGTCTGAACTTTGATGGCTTTTTCACCCAATGCTTGACTATATCTCTCATGTTGACCTAGTTGTGGGTGGCATAGAAAAGTGTGTCCATGCACCTTGTCGGCTAAGATAAATGATACATCTGATTATAGTTCTCTTCCCTGAAGGTGGAAAGCTCTATCCCGTTGGCACTTCTCAATGTCACATTTTCTGGATTTGTGTGTGAGACAATCTAGCTAATAATGTCTGCACATGAGAAGGCGAGGTACTTGCGTGAAACCTTGTAAAATCCTTACTGCTAGATACTAATATAAACCTGACGGTCCTCTAAGTCATCCTTAAATTCCTCTGCAAACATATCCTTGATCTGTTGCCATGTCAATTCCATTCCCTTCTCAATGAACACCTGATGTCTGCATAGACTGGAAACTTAACTGACACTTTCTCAATTACTTCCCTAGTACTACTCTCGATAATTTCCTTTGATGCAGCTCTCTTGTAATCCATGTTAATTGTAAATGTTAGAGAGGTGCTCAACCACTGTTGTACCTGGAGACAGAGAGGACACTCATGGCATGCAAATGTTATCTTAAAACTAAAATCACTTCAAGACAAGATCAAGAAACAAACTGGGAAAATGATGAGAGGGATTGCGCAATCCTCGTTCACAGAGGTGACTGGATGCCTGTTGTAATTGCACATTGCGTAGTTCCAACAATCAGGAGGGAGGCTTGCTGATTAGAACTGCGCAATGTGCAGTTCAATCTGGACACATACCAGGAGGGACTGTGCATTGCACAGTTTGAGTGGCCAGGACTAGGAGGCTAGCTCATGGAACTGCACAAGTTGCAGTTGGAGCCAGGCCAAGGCAGCCTCTACGCAATTCCAAAAGCCAAGGCTAAGGCCTTGATCTCCCAGAATGTGTATTGCATGTAAAGGAAGGCGATATCCGAGCAAGGGAAGCCCAAATCTACCCAAGAGGAGTGTGAAATCGAGTAGATCTGAAGTATGGTGAGATTTTGAGTGCATATTTGACTAAGTGATGATGCATGTAAGTAAAGCAAGTGCAGGAATTAATCAAACTGAAGGAAAATGAAGCATGTGGAGAGAGTCGTCGCAACGGTGACTGTTAGTGCAAAAACTGGGTAATGCATGCGACCCTCATGAAAGGAAATGAAAAAATTAAAACAACACTTCTACAAGCTAAAATAAGTTAAAACGCCAGCATTCGTTCAACAAAACCAGTGAAATAACACTATCACAAGCTAAACAAGCAAAAGCGGCAAAAAAAACGGCAAAAGACTAGAAAAGCAACACTTACCCAGAAAAGCGACGATGATCGCACCGAAGGTCCCTTGATCTCCTCGAGAATGCCAAAGCTCCAATATTGAATGTAAAGATGAGCTCTATCTACGTCGATTAAATAGATTTGGTTGATTTAGGGTTTATGACGCAAAGGCTAAAAATCAAGGGAAAAGTGGCACTTGACGGCAGTTTCCAAAATAACTCAAGTGTCTCCTCCATGATGCTAAAAATATATCCCTATTTTTCTAGGGATGATTTTTTCCTTTTTGGTTTTTTCTTTTTCAGGAAAAGTTTCCTTCCATTGCCCAGAGAGATTACATAGTTTTGGGAAGGACTAGGCAACTCACTGGCTCATGCACTGAGCATCTTCCAAGCAAGAGGCTTTTGCACAATTTCCCAGCTGAAGGATGGTTGTCAACTGGCTCTGTGAAATTTTGGAGTTGAAGGCTCACTGTTAGATCGAATTGCGCAATTCCTAAGATCAAGGTTGGTTTCCCACCACGATTGCACAATTCTCTAAGGCAAGCCCGGAACTAGATGGAAACCAAGTCAAGGGATCAGCTTGTGGGTTAGCTAGTAAGTCAAGCAAGAAAATACAAACCATGATGCAAATATTAGGCTCAATCAAGGCACAAGTACATGGGTCAATGCAAGATGAGTTGTTGTAATTTAGAAGGGAGGCTCCAAAACAAAGCATAGGCAAAATTTTGGAGGGTGGTTGTAGTCACTACAACATTGGCTTTTTTTTCATCAAATTTTACATCCATTTGCACAACTTTCATTTTGAGGGATAGAAAGTACACACAGTAGTTGTGGGGAGTTTTTATGTAACCCACAAATACCCCCAATTTTGTTGTTGACTCTAGCTTCTTCCTTGATTATTTGGAGACATGGAAGTAAACAAAGGCTCCAAAAATCCTAAAGTGCGACACATTCCACTTTCTCCCCGAGAAAGCCTCCTCTGGTGTAATCATGCCAAGAATCCGATGAGGACTCCGTTTCTGCAAATAGATTGTTGTATTACATGCGTCGGCCCACAAATGTAGAGATAGGCCTTAATCATGCAACATCTCCCTCGTTGTTCCCACAATGCTATGGTTCTTCCTCTCAGCCACCCATTTTGTTGTGGGTTGTGGGGTGTTGTTAACTCTCATCGAATGCCTTCTTTTGCACAAAAAATTTCAAATTCATTCAACACATACTTCCCTTTATTATCGCTCCTAAGAGCCTTCACCTTCTTGCCCATTTATTTCTCAACTAGTGCCTTTAATTATATGAACTTGGAGAATGTCTCATCCTTCTTCCGCATGAAGAAGATCCAGCACTTCCGTGAGAAGTTATCAATAAAAATGACAAAAGTACTTGTGCCCAAAAATGGTGGTTGTCAAGAAAGGTCCAATTACATCATAATGGATCCTTTCAAGGATTGCATGTGCTTTATTGCCTCGATCATGGAAAGTGGCTTTTGTGTACTTCCCCAAGATACACCCTTTGCATGTATCTTGTTCCTCTAGTGCTCCTTTGGGGAGGCCTATTGTTATCTATTGCATAACGTTCAAAGAGCCATGATGAAAATGGCCAAGTCTTCTATTCCAAAGTTAACCGACATCTCAACTTTGCACCTTCTCTGCTTTTGTGCTCAATACAGCACAATCCTCCACATCTAGCTTGTACAGGTTCTTCACACGAACTTCAATCTACTTCACCTATCCCATGGCTATGTGTCTCGGGAATGCCTTTCCTTTGCTAAAGATCACATCATAACCACAGTCTTCCATAACTGTCACAAAGATAATATTTTTCTTTAGGCTCGGAACGAACATGACATCCTTGAGCCTAACGGGGGAACCCGACTCCCTCTAAAAGGTGATTGTACCGATCCTAGTCATGTTGTACCTTTCGTTGTCCTCCATCTCAATGTGCATCTGCAAGTTTTCTTCCTCCAAGTCACTGAAAAAAATCTCTATTCCCTGTCATATGGAACGCGGCACCTGAGTCCAAGTACCAGACGCTCCCCATTACTATGTTAGATGTGCATGCAATGAGGGTAAATTCAAGCTCGAACTATGAAGCTAGAGCTTCACCCGCTACTCCTTCTGAGGTCTTCTTGCTTGCCTTCTTGTGTGGACATTTCGTGGTATAGTACCTGAATTCATGATAGTGAAAGCACTTGATTCTGGAAAAATCTTTCATTTTGCCCCCTTGACTATATTCTAGTTTGGATTGGCATTTCTTCCCTTTTCCCTTCTTTGTCTTTACATCCAAGGCACAATCTTCTTCATCCTCGCCCTCAGATGAAGTCTCATCTCTGGTATTCTACCTTAATTCCTCCTGCACCAAGTGGGACCATATGCACTCTCAACTCAGTCGCTTCTCCCTCCCATTCACTGAATCTTGATAACTATGCCAACTTTGGGAAGGTCAAGAAGGACTAGAGCTACCAAGTCTTCTTGAGGGACATTAACACCGACCCCGCCAAGTTTATCATGACCTTGTGTAATTGTGCTCAGATATTGCGAAATTGGTTATTCTTCTGCTTCTTGATACTGCGAAGTTTATCCTTGAGCGCCAGCTTCCTATGGTCACTACTATTCTCGAACAAATTTGTCAGTGCTTTCCACATCACGAACGTAGTTTATTTTCAGTGGAGATTCGAGACAATATGATTTTGTACTCCTTCCAATATGATTCTTCTCACCTTGACTACATCTTTCTTCCACTGAGCAAGGTTTTGAGCATCAGATGTTTGAGGTTTTACAACATTTGTCTTGATGTATTCTAGCAACCCATTTTCATCCAATATTTCCTCAATTTGGTCCTTCCATGCAAAAAAACATTTGAGGTTCCTTCCAAGGAATACTCTAGCCTTAGTCCATTGAAAACCATCTTTTGAGTCCAAAAGAAAACCTGCTACACTGATCTTCAAATTCGAACCTCTGAGACCCAAATTTGAATTTCCTGCTCTATTGTGAATCCAACTCTAATACCATGTAGAAATTAGAGTGTAGATTTGAAATTTGTCAAGAAATTTACTAAATCACAAGACTCGGAGCTACTCTACTGCTTTGCAGACATTAATTCACATTCTAGAACACAAGTCATAGACGTGTAAGAAGAATTATCACACATGCATAAATATTTATCTAGGGGAAAGAAACTACTCAAAACCCCTTCCTATATGTATTGCATTAATCAAAGAATAGAGATGAATACATATGTTTTCTCAAGCTTAAGCACAACCTGCAAGTGTATAGCCTATCTCTTTGACTGACTGACTGACACTCACCAACACTTAGTCAATTTTCAAGCCCTCCAAGCTCCTATTTGCTTTTGTTGTTCCTTGAGAAAAATAACCCCTGTTATTTAGGAAATTCCCTCAATTGGATTGCACAATTCTTCTAGGCTCTTCCTCTAACTGCATGCACCACCTGTACACATTGGAATAGTCTACCACTGATAATACATTGCCTTGGAATCTCCATCTCAACTAGGTAACTCAAATTCTCTGCATGCTTAAATTATTTTGGGTAAATTGATTAGTTACATGGTTCATCACTGAGTGTGGTTGAAGTTCCACTTCCACAACTTGACCTCCACTTGTTCCTCTAACAGTGAGAACTAGTTTAACTAACCATAACTCAATTTAACTGAACTAGATTGCTACAAATTAGCAACCAATCATTACTAAATTGAACTCAAGCTTCCCCAACTATAATTAACTGAGTTAACTGAGTGACAAGTGCCATGTCACCTCAGTTAACTACCTCCAAGATTTCTGTTGAAATGGAAATTCAAATTTTCTCTAGTTTGACCAAGGCAAAGTCAAACGGAGACTTTCTTGCTCAATTTTTAACACACCTAGTGGGAAATTTAAATAAAGTTATAATTTATTATTGTTTTAGCAATTTGACATGTATCATAAATTAGGTGTTTTGATGTTTATCATGGATTAATTCCTATTAACATTTATCCGTCATTTAATTTATATAGTTGAGTTAGTTGTCATATAATTATAAAAGACAACTTAAATGGGAAAAAATAATATATATATATATCTATATATGAATGATTAGAAATTCAAAATAACTTTATTGAAAATAATATCATAAATAAATAAATAAACCTTAAACGATAAGAAATTTAAAATAACTTTCTTGAAAATAAAATGAAATTGCAAAAATAATACCACTTGCATAGATCCATCTTAACTTTGGATCTACCAAAGGGATCAAATCTTACATCTCAAGAAATTTGAACCCTCTCAACCCTTGGTAGATACGTAGTCAAGATGGATCTAGGCTAGTTTATATATATATATAGTCAAAATGTTAAAGATTCCAACATCTATAAAATACTAGGATCAAATATTTTTCTTAATATTCCCCCTCACCCATGCTAACTTTATAGTTGAGTTTGTTTACTCTTAAACTTCACATATAAAGAAAAGCTACAATAAGAAGTGGACCTATTTGGGGGGAACATTGAGTAAAATGCAATATTATAGTATGAAAAAATTATTGCCTTTACAGGCTACATGGGTTTCACGTCATCATTTTCTACAGCTAACTATGTATCTAAATATAACATCAAACTAACATGGATCTAGCCTAGTTTAATTTCCCTCTTAAATAAGTTATATTCCATAAGAATATGATGGGTCAATAATATTGATTCTTAAAACCATGGGTCATTTTAATTTTTTTTATTATTTAATTTTTATAGGGTTATTTTTATTTATTTTCAAAGAGTTAAAGTATTTACATTACATCTTGACACATTTCAAGCATATTATAGTCATTATATCTTAGCTCAATAGAAGAAATTATATATATATCCTCATACTAAAAAGTAAATTTTAATATAAATTCTGATGTAAAAATAAGGAGTCGTCTAATAAGGTGGAGGAAAGGTGGAGGAATTGCTCAGACGGCCAAAAGTGGCCAGAATCCAGGTAAAAAAATTTCAAAAAATCTTGAGACAGTGTTTGAATGGTGTTTTTGATGGTGGAAATGGATTCAGCACCATCAAAAACGTCTGGGACACCTAAAATTTTGAAGTTTAACAAGTATAACTTGAATTTACAAAAATCCTTGCTGGATTTTCTCTAAATATAACCGGAATTTCCATAACTTTCGGGGCAATTCCTCCCACTAATTAAGCTACCCTAAAAATAAAAGTGAAAGTTGAAGTATTTGATTTATGGCCTACATTGATTTTCATCTTATACATATACATATATTACCTTATATATATAATTTTTTAATGTAACAATATCTCCCTCATACACTGGATTATAAAACACCTCAGCGATAAACAATAAAATAATATTATAAAAATAAGTAATTAATGATGATTCACTTCCGTTACAATTTTCCTTTTGTTAGAAATAAACAACCCAATAGATTCATCACATCACTAATGAGGTTCTCAAGTTTTGTATTAGTCTATTGTAAATATTTTATTATGTGCGCACGCAACACCCAAACAATTGCATCAAGTGTGTCACATTTTATGGAATCGAAAAACAGTATTCAATTGTTGAACAGTAAACGAGAGGGTAAAAAATAGAACAGTGAAGGGTAAGCAATCCGATTTTCCGTCCAGTTTGGCGACGATCCCCGGGTTTTCAACGTTTACCAGATTGGTGACAATACTGTCTAGCATTTTCCAAAGTTTTCCCGTTGTTGCGAGGGATCAATTTGAGAGGTTTAGTAAACGATGATTTAAGAGGGTATACCAGAGACAAAGAGTATAACTATTGCAACAGAGTACACATTGATACTCGCACAATCTATCACAGGATTGAAATTTCAAGGACAACGGTCTCGTGGTGTTTTTAGATTCATCCGTTAAAGAGTTTTTGGAAAGCAAATCAATAGTAAATGTTAAAAATGCAAGGAAACTTCAGGTTTTGCAGAAACAAATTATTTGGGTCAAGTCAAAATTGCTTCAAAAGACAAAACATAAAAGTGGATTTAGGTAAATGCAAAGCAATATCGGGGCATTTTAAGGTGTAGACTTGCTCACCTTAAATGGAAACAAAGAAGAAGAAAATTGTTCCAGAGAAAAAAAAAAAATAAGAGCAGTAAAAATAAAGAAGAATTAACCATTTACAGTGCCACATCTACACCTCTTACTTGATCATCATATCTCTATGTCCAAGAATTGATGAAAGCCAAAACAAGGCTAGAGATTTTGGAAGTCAAATAATAGGAAAGAGACCGCAAAATTTCAGAGATCACAGTTGCAAATCAATGTTTAATGGAAGGTAATAGAATTTTAAAAGAACAGATAACAATGTTATAAGAGACTCTAGAGACAATAAAACAAGAATGGAAAAGCATGAAGACAGTGTGGCAAACCATGAAAGAACCAATAACAGCAAACAAGGATGCCATAATTTCTAAGTTGCTACACAAGTATCTAAACAAACATACCTTTTGAAAGAGAAGTCAAAAAAGAACAATAGGAAAGATGGTCCAAAAGAAATCAAAGCTAGAACTGAAGGTGCTAATGGTTACATAAGGACAGAGGAAGAAGAATATGCAAGTGCTCGTAGAGCATAGGAAAGAGAGCGCAAAGAAATAAAGGACAGGGAAACAAACTTTATTATCAAGGGAATAAGATATTATGGGAAGAATGAAAGTACTCTCAATTTGACAAGAGACTTTCTGAAAGAGAAACTACATTGGAAAGGGAAAAATTTCTAAGCAAGGAGGGTGGGGAAGATATGTGAAGAGAAGCCTCGACCCATAAAAGTCGCCATGGAAAGCGTGCAAGAAAAACACCAGCTCTTGGGTAAAAAGAATCTCTTGAAAGGCTCACACTTCTTCTTAGATGAAGATTTAACTAGCAAACAACAAGAGGAGAGAAGGGAAGAAGTGGAGAAAATTAGAACAACAAGAAATAAAGGGAAAAGGTCATGGTTGTACAATGGTAACAGTAGTTATTGCAGTGTTTGGGCCTCCGAGAAAAACAAGGCAGCAAGTTGGCAATAAAGAAAAAACAGAGAATTCGATAGTAGGGAGGAAAACAACAAGATCAACATGGATGAAAAGGGGTGAAAGCTCAAATTTGAGTCTTATGTTCCAAACTGCATAGCAATCAAATCTTACCCATGTCTACCTACGTTTAGTTTGTTGGAATTGTAGGGGTTGCCCTTGGAGGAGGGGACATGCGTTAGGGCCTATTGCAGAAGGTAGAAACATAATTTGTCTCACGAAAACTCATGAACATGATGGTTAAAAAACTCGCGTGTTTGACAGTTATTTGGAGTTAGAAATTTGGAACAAGGTAGCATAAAATGGCAAAGGGTATGAGGGAGTACTAGTTTTAGTGAAAGAAAAAGAAGGTTTTCACATTCAGTTAATTAAAGAATATGAAAATAAACAATATTTATGGTTCAAAATATCAGAGAATTAGAATCACATAAGAATTGCAGCATGTTATTTTTCCCCTCAAGTCTCAAAAACTTACAAAAATAAGGGGCTAGACAGCGAGTATCCATATGCAGCTTCAAAACAAGATATTGTCGTGTACTCTCAGCAAGGAGAATTTCTTTTAGTGGGAGATTTCAATGCTAGAAAACAAATCATCAAGCTAATATTCTTTGTTGCAAAGAGGATCACAATTCTATTTGGCTCATTGAAGAGGAGAATCCCCAATGGGTGAGGTGTTCAAAATATGACAAAGTTAGAAACCATTTTGGAGAGGAGTTGCTTACACTGTGTGGGTCTTTCAACTTAATTATTTGTAATGGTCTAGATAGATGCAAAAGGTTTGAGAACTTCACTTGAAACACATAAAATGGGGCAAGTGTCGTTGACTATGTGATGTGTTCACAAAGCTTGATAAAAATGAGAGATGAAGTTAAGATTGGAGAGCATATTTAGGACTTCAAGTCATACCATAACCCAATTTCTATAAATTTATCATAGTTAGAAGAAAGGCAGCATAGGAGGAAAACCCAATGCTCTTGGCAATCACTATCAAGGGGCAAAATTCTTCTAACATGAGAAAATTGTACTATCTTCAAGACAATGTCAGAGAGATTAATTCAGAAGGAGAAAATTGGTTTCAAAAGCT
Organism: Pinus taeda; assembly: GCA_000404065.3. Lineage (NCBI taxonomy): Eukaryota > Viridiplantae > Streptophyta > Pinopsida > Pinales > Pinaceae > Pinus > Pinus taeda. The sequence goes on from APFE031072169.1 coordinate 21,858, forward strand.
TCAACAATCATGAGTTAAAAAATATAATTCAAAGTGCACTTGAGAAGTGCAAAAGAGCAAAAAATAAGAAATCAAAATCAAATTGTTTTCATGTAAATTCTTTGTTTGATGAGAAATGAAAAATGGCAAGTAGAACCTTGAAAAAGGCAGGCAAGGAGAATATGAATGTAAAGTTATATAAACATATACTAAAAAGGAAAAAATATGAGTTCATGCAAAGAAGGCGAGAAGAGTTAATATATCTTAGCAAGAATAATACAAAGCTTTTCTGGCAAGAAATTCAACCAAGGAAGAAGCAAATCGAAAATAATATTACAACCAATCAATGGTTTGAATATGAAAGACAACTCTATGAGAAAGAATCAGAGGTGGAGCCTCCCCCCATGATCAACACAACTAAAAAGCTCTTCACATTACAGGAGGTGGAGATTGGAATTAAGAAGTTGAAAACTTGAAAGGCAAAGGACTTGGTTGGACTTCAAGTAGAGTATATAAAATGGAATTATTCAACAACATCATTTGGCAAGGATTCCCAAGGGAATGGAAAATTGTCCTAGCAATACCCCTTTTTAAAAGTGGAGACATTAATAATCCTTCCAACTACAGAACCATTATGATCAATCCTTTGTTTGCAAATCTTTTCAGCAACATGGTAGAAAATAGAATCAGTAAGTGGGTAGAAGTAAAAGAAAAGAGGGCAAGAGGACAATCAAGTTTTAGGCCGAAGCATTCTACAGTGGATCATGGTATCACGTTGAGACACATTAATGAAAAGGTTTTGGAGGACAAAGAAGAAGTATTATGCTACTTTGTTGACTTCAAAAAGGCATTTTACACAATCCCTAGAGATAAGATGTGGCGTAGAAGGGAATAACTTGAAATTCCTTTGCATTATAGAGTAGTTGTCCATAGACTTTATGAAGAGGTGAAAGTCAAAATTAGAACCTCAACAGGTATTCCAGGAAGCTTTAGAAGTGACATTGGAACCAAGCAAGGTTTCCCTCTATACCCTACTATTTTTGGTTTATATATTGATAAACTGGAAGAGTAGCTAAATCTGCAAGGTGGAGATGGTGTTCGGTAGGGGAGTTTGTGATAAAACTTCTTTTATATGTTGATGATCTTGTATTGATTTCTAAATCGGCCCGTGGATTGCAAATGCACCTATATTCCCTTCAGCATTTTTGTAGAGCAGTGGGGATATATGCAAGTCAATACTAGCAAGACAAAAGTAATGATTTTCTCTAGCAAAAGGAAGCAAAGCTAGCATATATTCGTCTTTGAAGGCAACATTATTGAAGAAGTAAATGAGTACAAGTACCTCAGGATTGATTTCAACAACAAACTTAATTGGGAGGGCTGCAAAAAGAAGAGAATTTTAGGAGGGTGGAAAACATTATATGCTCTTCAAAACAGATGTAGAGAGGCAGAGTTATGGGATTAGAAAATGATTAAAGTGATTTTTTGGACTCCTATTTTGTCCAGTGATGCTATATGGATGTGAATTGTGGGCTAGCAGCATCCCCGTCTCAAAATGGAAACAAATTGAGAAAATCCAAAAATGCTTAATCATGAGCAAGTTCAAAATAAAAAGTTTGGTACCTTATGATATAATGTTGTGTGAAATATGAGAAACTCCCATCGAACCAATTTCTATGGTGCAACTCATAATATATCTAAAAAGAATTGAGAAAATGGGAGTAGGTAGATGGCCTAATGTTATCTTCAATGAAGCATGAGCGAAAGAAAGAAAACATAGATGAAACAAAACTACACATGGATGCAAAAATGGAATATCTACCTCAATGCTTGTCCCACAAATAGCAAGGAGCTAAAGAATTTCGTTATGGATAAGTTTCGTAAACGGGTATGGGGAAAATAGTTGGGTAGAAAGAAGAAGTACTACATTGCGTAATTCAACCCTATGTGTGATCTACAACAAAAAGAATTCATTGGAGCTAGGATTTTGTGGAGGGCAAAGGTTCTTATTGCTCAATTAAAAACCAACTCGCATCAACTTCAGTGTGAAACAGGGCGGTGGAAAATTCCTAAAGAAGCTTGGGAAGAACGGGTGTGTACGTTTTGCACGTTTGGGGTAGTGGAATCAGAAAAACATTTCATTTTGGAATGTGATGGATTCAAAGACATCAGAGAAAGTTATGGAAATATGTTAGGATCAGTTTCTTGGCATTGTCTTTTCAACAAGGGGATTGTTGGACGGTTGGGCCAGCTCATCATCAATTTGAATAAGAAAAGGATTGAATTTCAGAAGGTGAAAAGCAAGGAACTAATGGTCCCATAGTCTATTTTTAGTCTCATGGACATTAAAATATAATTTCATTTGATATCGAACATTCTTAATACCTAATGAATTTCATGCAAAGTGGACCATTTTTCTCTTGATCCAACTTTTATAATTCTATGAAAGTGAATTATACCACATCAAAAGAGGTTATTAAGTATAAGTCACGAAAAGAGGTTATTAAGTGGTAGCCCTTCACTCACCAAGACTAGGAAAAATACAAAGGTTCATGTGAGAAGGAACACCTAATTCCTAAAGAGGTCAAGAACAAATTTCTAAATGTGTAAGTTATTTTTTAATAAATTTTATTATTGATTTTTAATTTGAAAATTTTAAAGGTTTATAAAACGTTATTTTATAAACATAATATGTCAGTTATTTTTTATTATAAATTTTTTTTACATTTTTATATAATACAACTTGTAAGATTTAATTTAAGGAAGAAAAATTAATAATAATCATGTATATGTCATAAAGGATAAGAATTTAGACATATGCATGGAAGAGAAACTTGTTACTTATCTAAATTAGTTTAGGTTTATCTTAAATCCGAAACTATTAAGTACTACAAGGGATCAAATTTCCTAATATGTAAAGTTTTAAATATTTAAATCCATGTCATGTATTAATTCCTTCATATTAAAAAAGTACACATTAATAAACTTGATCCCTCTCTATGTTTGATGGGGCCAAATTTAAGATAGATTTAACCTAGTTTAATTTTTCGTAAGATGTTGTCACATATGTATATAGATAGGTAGTTATTTATTTTTTATTTAATTTAATTTTGTATTAGTTAAGATGGGGTTGAATTGTGTTTTTTTTTAGTTTTTGATGTATTTAATGTATTTTTATGTTTGTTTGTTTTTTCGCTCATTCATGACAACTTCGTCCTCATATTATGTTGTAGAGAACCTCGCTACTCTCACTGCAATAAGAGTAATGTATAAAAGGCATTTAATGTTTTTTTCCAAAGAAAAAAAATTATAATTATATTATGTAAACAAGGAATAAATTAGATTCTATAAACACACGATGTGCGTATGCAATCTTGATTAAAAAACATGATTGATACAAAAATCGATCATTGGACGAAGAAGGTTCAGGGTATGAAATCCTAGGGTCAATAAGTTCCATACCACCAAGCAAAGAGATTCAAATTAAATTGGGTGCGCAGGCCCAACCAAATATAGTGGTAGGGCACGTAGGCCCGCAGAAAACCCAAATAGGGACAGTATATAGCACAAAGAAAAACTAGTCGATGTTGGATAGATCAGATAATGATCGAAGGTTGGGAAAAAAAACCCACGCCATAAAGAACAACAAAAAATGGGTAAAAAACCAAACAACATTAAAAAAAAAATGGGCACAAGCCACTCGGAAAACTCAAAAACAAGACCCCAAACCAAGCCTCTGAGAAAAAAATTTGGGTTGCAAAAACAAAAGAGAAACACCTACGAAATCCATGCAAGAAACAAAGACAACGACACTGGAGAAATCTTGGAAAGAGGTGAGAAGAGGTTGAGACATGACCCCTCCAAACACATGTGCAGAGCCCAAGCCAAAGGCAAAAAGGCAGTGGCGTCAGAAAAAGCAAAAATCTTCTGCATAAAACACAAGAAGACCACCCATAAAACCAAATCCCACCACAAAACAGACCAACTCCAAATGTTGATGACAAAACCCTGGTTATAAAAGGCACGAAGAAGAGATCCAAGCAGCAGATGACATCCCAACCCTCCGTTCCCTTGACTCTTCCATAGCGGACTAGAAAATGACACGACAAATAAAAACTGGGTAAACTATAAATAGCAAATCACATCAACTGAAACACGTCCTGCACATCAAGAAAATGGCACCACAAACCAGAAGAAACACCTACAAGCAAAGGGTGACACAATGGAAATGGGAAGGGAGGCATGATCCGAGGTCGAAACAGCTATGGTTAGCCGCCCCGGTGCCACTCCCTCAACTCCCACATCACCAACTATCATAAATGACATTTAATGTTGATATTAATACTAGAGATTTATCTTGAGATACTTTTAGTAAGTAAAGCAACATGGATCCATTTAACCATATCTACTAAACGCTGAGAGGGATCACATCTCTTGAGGAGTAAACTTCTTTTAGAGTGCAAAACTTGAAAAAAGGTTGAGAAGTTTGATCCTTATTGTTGTCCCTTATAGACAGACTCTAGCTAGGAAACTATGCCAAGGCATTAGGACGTGGGTTTTTTTGAAAGAAAGAGGTTGCTAAGGTTAAACTCGTTGATTTAAAATCTAAAACACAATCCCTCCAGCGATTTAACCAAAAGGGCTAGCATTCAACCATTAGAGATACAAATAAGTTGTAGATGATGATAAGAGACTACATAAATATAACATATAACATTTACATTTGACCTAAATATATTAGCTTCCTGGCATAGAAAGAAAGCACATAGAGTAGCATTTCAAAGGCTCAACGAAAAATTGATCTCAATTATATGAAATCAGGGCAACAATCAATGAGTGCAAAGAGAAAATACAAACAATTTGTTTTTATTTTAATTTGAGTGTCAAACATAACATTACTAAGAGAATTAAAAGAAGTTGAGCCTCAACTTAACCTCTAAAGTGTTCCATATAACCTAAATATGCTCAAATAAATATATTATGAAAATCACAAGAAATATCCCTCTAGCAATTTAACCAAATAGGCTAGCATTCAACCATGACAGATACAAATAAGTTGTAGATGATGATAAGAGATTACATAAATATAACATATAACATTTACATTCAAACTAAATATATTAGCTACCTAGTATAGAAAGAAAGCACATAGAGTAGCATTTCAAATGTTCAACGAAAAATTGATTTCAATTATATGAAATCAGGGCAACAATCAATAAGTGAAAAAAAAAAATACAAACAATTTCTTTTTATTTTAATTTCAGTGTCAAACATAACAGTGCTAAGAGAATTAAAAGAAGTTGAGCCTCAAGTTAACCTCTAAAGTGTTCCATATAACTTAAATATACTCAAATAAATATATATAAAAATCACAAAAACAATAAGCATAATGCCATATGCTAAAACAAGAATCCTTTGATTGAACTTTCTTAAAGCTAAATGCTCCCATACAAATTACAAGTCTTTTTATTCCCGAAAACTAATATTTTTTTGTCTTCATCTAACTACTTTATTCTTTTACAAAGCTAGGTCTAGCCTCTGCCTTGAATCATGAAACAAATTTCCAAAAATGAAAAAGGTATAACACCTATAGCTATGTGTTGTCTCCACTGCCCAACAAATAAGGGAAATTCTGCCACTTATTTCAATTGTCATACAACAGCTCTTCATAAATTTGGCTAAGAAATAACGTTTTAGAGTTCAACTAATTATAAATAAAAGATGATGCCAATTTGTACGCCTGTAGAAGTCGATCAAGGGAGTCAGTGTCATAACCCTCTATACTTAAAAATTACATACATAAAAAAAATTTTATTATACCCATAACTTTACCCATTACATTATCATGGTGGTATGACTAATATGTTAATTTGATATATATTGATTGTCGCCAGAACCATATATGAATATAGGTTATCGGAACCATAACTTCACTCGTCCTTGGTTATTTATTTTACACTATGAGAATGTATTGTCTGGTGGCATAACCTTACGTCTGCGCATGACACCTGGCCCCTCGGTCCACGCACTCCACTTGCTCCACAGATATTTTGATCTGGTAGCTGCGAAATTTAATGTCACAGCGCTGCTGCAACTTCCTCAGGATTGTCACGGCGATGGACGGCCTCGATGAGCTCGGTCGATCGGACGGTGGAGAGTTTAAGTGTTTTGGCGGTATATTACTTAGGGTTCCGACCATGAAGTTTTGGGTCATTTGCATACCGCTCCGGCTCCAGAGAGCGGCTCCTTCCTCCGGTGTCTGTCATAGACTATTCTGGTTCATTTCTTCTGCGCCATTGAAGGTGCTACCGCGACGATATCGGTTGACAGTGGAGAGTCATTGGTGCCTTTCTCCTGGAACGTTCATCGGGCAGGCAGGTAATCTGTAATTTCGATTTCGTAATAGCTTTTCTTCCACTGTAACTTATGATTCTACTAATCTTCCTAATCGCTGCTGGCTGGAACAGGTAAGGTCCATGAAGGCCGCGGGAACGAAGATGATGCAGGGTTTTCTGCCGCTCATAACCTAACCAGGTATGAGTTCTTCCACTGTAAGCATTTATTAGTTAACTAAACACGAAGTCAGCCTTATTACTGTTCTTTTCTGTCAGGAATGTTTGCCAAATCTTATGTTGAAGGCGTAATGATTCTCATACGACAGAGTTCTCCTTTTGCTCCATGTTTACCCTGGGCCCTGATGTCTAATTCCAGGTTGCCGAATATATAGTTTGTCCTTTATGGTTGTAACTATTTTTTGAGATCAGTTTTATGAGCCGAGTTCAAATCTCGAGCAGCTCTGTTCTTGTTATATTTATTAGATTTTCAGTTTGACTTATATGTAATGGATTCGGTCACATTGTGACTACAGCTTAATGTATATTGTGGATTTCTGGGTTTGTTCCCAAATTTACCGGTACAGGTTATCGATGGGTTTCCTATACATACTGCTTTGTCAATATTTACATTTTAATGTTTAAATAGCAAATGGATTGCCTCTTATGCATCACCAAGTCTGTCAATGATTGCGTATACATTGCTTATTTAGTTTATAAGGGTTTCTGTGGTTGCTGACGGCCCTTCTCCTTCACGGTTGCCGTCTTTCTCATGATTACATGGTATATTATTAGATTCACACATATGATAATGTCTGTTTGTGCTTTTTCATAATGGCTAGCTATTGCACGAGTAACTAAACTTTCGGCATGCTTTCAATATGTATTAGTTCTGTGATTTAGGGTAAAAGCCGGTTACGACTAAATAATGATTTCGCTCCTACGCGAGCCGTCATTATTCCTCTCTTTTGACAATGGTGTATGGTCGTATGCTCAAGCCGTTTCAACTAATTATTTTCTTGCTATCATTTTTAATGAGATACCCTCTGAGCAGTTAATCTTAATACACTGGTTTCTTATAATTGTGCCTCGGCGCCGTGCTGTAGCTTCACGCTACCAGACCTGTGTATGCCGCCAGCCACTAAATTTACATTTGTTATAACCGGACCATGGTCTCGGCAATGTTTATGCTATGGCCTTATTATGTTACTGTTCTTACATTGTATTTTAACCTTATGTTTTTCTGAGAGGGTTTGTAAAGTTATCGACTTGGAAGGTATATCTTGCGATAACCAGAACAGCCTATGTTAGCTGTTACTCCGATTTTATAACTCTTTTCAGGTTTATGTGTATTACTTATTCATACCCTTCCATACTGGTATCGCTTCTGGCAATTTACGAGTTCTCTGTTCTTGATTACTTGTTGGTTATCAGTTACGGTTTCCCGTGCTACTCACCTAATACAGATACAATTAACTGCATTCTTTTTTTTTTTTCCGTATCTAATCAATAGTAGCTAGGGTTCGTTCTGTTTCATTTTTATCCTTATAACTACTGTCTCTTCCATGAAATACAGTTTAACTTGTCCAAGGATATAGGACTAGATAATATACAGGCTTTAATTATCTGTTCTCTTTCTTTTGTTATATATGTTCATATACAGAACAGAGTACGTTATGCAGTAACAGTAATGCTTTCAATGATACCCAGGTTCTAATTCACCGTATAAAATAATATTACAGTAATCATAAACGAACTATCAGAAATGCCAGATAATATCTAATCTTCCAGATCTTATAAATTGAAAATACTTACCTGTGTCTCCTCGTTACTATCTTCTGCGCTTCTACCACCTGTAGAAGATGATTTAATGCTTGATATCCTCCCAGCCACGAGACCAGTTGTCTGTACTGCGTCTCTCCCCCAAGCTATCCTTTGCCGGCCACAGCCTCAGCAATAGGGAGCACAACTGTGCCTGTGCTATCTGGTCCTCACCAGACATAGCACCCTTCTCTTTTGCTCAGTGCCTTTTCTTTTCTTTTTTCCCCGTTTGTTCATCAACAACCCGGGTCTTTTCCTCTTTCCATTTTTCTATGGGAAAGAGAAAACAGTTAGGGTATTTCCCTAGTATGCTGGCAACTGTTTTTCTTTTATTCTCAAGCATAAAGAGAAAATAACTTTTCATATAAAATTACCATGTACACATAATTATGCAATTCATATTACTCAATTTTTAACACATACTATTTCCATCAATTTAAGAAAATGATAATCTATGTTTTATCTTCAACCACAGGGGTAAATAAGTAATTTATTTACATAAAATGTTTGGTCATTACATATCCTCCCCCTGAGATTGGACACCGTCTCGGTGTCTCACAGACCCGAACAGGTCTGGATAGGTTCTTCTCATTAATTCCTCATCTTCCCAAGTGGCCTTGTCGGGCCCAAAATGTCGCCATTGAACCTTAACTTGGGTAATAACTCGTTTCCGCAGCTGCACTTCTCTCCGGTCGAGAATGCTCAGCGGTTCGACCAGAACTTCTCCTTCTGGCTCGACCTGCAATACACAATTTTGTGAATTAGTTTTTCTCTTTCATATACAATTCTTGCGGAATTTTATCATAACAATCACCCACCTGAATCTCTTGCCATCGGATCACATGCTTAGGGTCATACACATATTCCTTTAGGACAAAAACATGAAACATGTTATGAACTCGGATGTGACTTGGCAGGGCCAGTTGATAAGCTACTGGTCCGACCCTCGCCAAAATTTGTAAGGGTCCACAATATCGTGGTGCCAGTTTGGCGCATCCACTCCACTGCAAGGTACTTCTTTTGGCCTGAATCCGAATATACACATGGTCCCCAACCTGAAACTCTTTAAATTTCCTTTTCCGATCAGAGAAGTTCTTTTACCTATCTTGGGCAGCTTTCAAGTTGACACGTACCCTCTTTACCATGTCCTCCATTTCCTTCAGCATCTCAGGACCTAGGCTTAATTTATCTTCCGGTCCTCCCCAACTGGTGGGTGTACGACATTTTCGTCCGTCCATAACTTCAAATGGGCTCATCTGCGTCGAGGTATGGTAACCGTTATTATATGCGAACTCTACCAGATGTAAGTAATCTTCCCACCTTGTGGGTTGTTGCATGACACAAGCCCTTAACATATCCTCTACCATCTGGTTCACTCGTTCCGTTTGCCCATCCGTTTGTGGATGGTATGCTGTACTGAAGTTTAGTTGAGTTCCTAATTCAGCAAACAATGTTTTCCAAAATGTTGATGTGAATTTCACATCACGATCGGAAATTATGGTTTTTGGAAGTCCATGTAACTTAAATACATTCTGCATAAAAATATGAGCAATCTGTGCAGCTCTATATGTAGATTGCACCGGTATGAAATGTGCAGCCTTACTCAGTTTGTCCACCACCACGAAAATGGAGTCATTATTCTTTTTTGTCTTGGGTAATCCCGTAATGAAGTCCATGGAGATGATTTCCCACTTCCATTCTGGAACTGGCAGTGGTTGTAACAATCCTGCTGGGTGCTGATGTTCTGCTTTAATCTGCTGGCACTCTAGGCATCTTGACAGGTATTCGACAATGTTTTTCTTCATTCCTGGCTAGAAATACTCTTTTCGGATTGTTGTTATCATCTTTTGATAACCCGGATGACCTGCGTAATGACTAACATGAAATTCATCCATAATCAGGTTTCTGATTCTGCTTTGATTTGGCACATACAACCGTTTCTGGAAATAAATCCTTCCAGCGTCATCTAATTCATATTCTTGTTGGCTGTCTTCTCTAGTAGATTGTTGTATTTGCAATTTTAATTGCTGATATTCAGTATCTTGATCTGCAATTTCCTTTATAATTTCTAGGAAGGGACTTTTCCACCCACTAATGGAAACTTCATACAAATTTTGTACTTTTCGGCTCAAAGCGTCTGCTACCTTATTTTCCTTCCCCTGCAAGTGTTTTATATCAAAGTCAAAACCACTTAGAAAGTCCACCCACCTTGCTTGCCTAGCGTTTAAGGTAGGTTGGCTGAAATAGTTGGTCAAGCTATGGTGGTCGGTATGCAACAAAAATTTCCTGCCCATGAGATAATGCCGCCACATTTTCAGGGCATGTATAACGGCAGCCAACTCTAAGTCATAAGCAGAATATTTCTGCTCATGTTCCTTCAGTTTTCGAGACTCGTAAGCTATTACCCTGCCTTCTTGCATCAAGACCCCTCCCAATCCTTCTTTACTGGCATCCGTACATACTACGTAATCCTTATTAGGATCCGCTATACTCAGAATAGGTGCCGTGGTGAGCAGATGCTTCAATTGCTCAAAACTTTTCTGGCAATTCGGGGTCCAATGAAACAGTTTCCCTTTCTTCTGCAGTGAGGTAATGGGAAATGCCACCTTAGAGAAACCTTCCATGAATCTCCTATAATACCCCGCCAACCCCATGAAAGATCGCACATCTGCTACATCTTTTGGAACTGGCCATTCCATTATAGCTTTTATCTTTTCCGGATCCACTGCAATTCCATCCTTTGTGATTACGTGACCCAAATACTGAATTTCTTCTTTGAAGAAGTCACACTTACTAAATTTAGCATACAATTGATGTTCCTGAAGGGTCTGTAATACTATTCGAAGATGTTCATGATGTTCTTCGATGGTGCATGAATAAATTAAGATATCATCAATAAATATCAGCACGAACTGATCCAAATAAGGATGGAAAATACCGTTCATTAGACACATGAAGGTTGCCGGGGCGTTGGTGAGCCCAAACGGAAAAACCACAAATTCATAGTGCCCATACCTGGTTCTAAAAGATGTTTTTGCGATGTCTTCATCTTTAATCCTGATCTAATGGTAGCCTGATCGTAAATCGATCTTAGAGAACACGGTCGCGCCTTTCACTTGGTCGAACAATTCATCTATCCGGGGAAGAGGATACTTGTTTTTAATAGTCAACTTATTCAATTGTCTGTAATCAATACACATCCGGAGGGTGCCGTCTTTCTTCTTGACAAATAACACCGGGGCTCCCCATGGAGACACACTGGGACAGATGTAGTTCTTCTCTAGTAATTCTTGCAACTGCATTTTTAATTCTGTCAACTCAGGTACACTCATTCTGTAGGGTGCTCGTGACACTGGTGCAGCCCCTGGTACCAACTCTATAGCAAAGTCTATGTTTCTTCGCGGTGGCAGCCCTGGAATTTCCTCTGGAAACACATCTGTAAATTCTTGTATTACAGGAATATTATTCAAGGATGCTGTCTTATCCTTAGAATTTGCATAACCCACTTGGATGGTGTACACTTGACAGCCTTTCCGTACACATTTTACCAATTGATTTGCAGTTATCGGTCGAACCTGCACTGGTCGCTTAATTCCCTGCATTTCTTTATTGTTTCCTTGTTGATCTCTGTAATAAATAATTTTGGTTTTACAGTCAACTAATGACCAATGTTTCTCCAACCAGTCCATACCAATTAGAATTTCATAAGAACCCAGAGGAAGTATGTTCAGGTTAGCTGTTATTGGCTGGTCTACTATAGTGAAAGAGCAATCGTTGATCTTGGCTGTTACCCGTCACTTGGCTCCAGTAGCTAATTGCACTAATTTAAATTTAACAGACTGTAAATTACAACGTTCCACTACTTTTGGGTTCACATAACTTAGCGTGGCCCTAGGATCAATCAAAACAGATATGGTAAGGTTTGAAATTTTACCTTCGAACTTGACCATGGTTGGCTGGTACTCCGCCTGTAGATCCTCCAAAGCTGCATTGATTCTGGGTACGCTTCGACCCACTTCGCCAATGGTTGAGGCTTCATGAATTTGGGATAACTGTTCAGTCCCCTTTCGCAGTGGGCAATTTTTAATGTAGTGAGGTCCCCCGCAACCCCAGCACTGTACAGGAGGTCTTGTTGTCCCTTCATTATCCAATCTGATTTGTTGTTCACTAACCTTGGACTCGTTTGCAGATCTGAACTTGGGTGTAGTTTTTGTTGCAAATCTGCTGTTTATTCCCTTGCCAGTACCTTTAATTCCGTTGCTGCGATTTCCTTTGATGTTTCCAGCTGTCTTGAAATTCTTCTTCTCACTCCACTTCCTATTAGCAGTTTCTCCTTTTTGTTTGCCTTGCTGATAACAGATTCTAGCCTTGCGGATTACTTCATCCATTGATTTTGGATTATCGAATTCAATCCTTTCTCGCACGTACGGGGGTAAACTGCTAACGAATCGCTGCACTTTCGCCTTTTCTTCCCTTATATATGGCACGTAGCGAAGTAGGGAAGTGAAACGGGTGATGAACTCATCCATAGTCTACTGTTCCAATCGCAGATCATGGAATTCTCTGGCTTTCTCATCATAGAAGCGTTCAGTTAAATATCTCTCCTTAAAGAATCTTTGAAAATTGTCCCATGTTATGTTTTGTTCGGTAACCCCTTTTACGATCTTCACCTCCTCCCACCATAAGGTAGCCTTTCCTTGCAACTGAAAGATAACCAGTCGTGCTTTAAGATTATGATCGTATTCATAAAGCTGAAAATACTTATTCATGTTGATTAACCATGCTTCAGCTGCTTCCTCTTGTTCTCCGTCAAAATGTGGTGGCTTAATCTTGCGGAATTCCCCTTGTAGTTCCATCCTCTGTCTTTTCGAGGTTTGCTGTTCGAATGCATTGTCCGAGCGTTCTTCCTGTTCTTATGATCCTTCAGGGGGTATATGATGATTCTGCTCTTCCGACATCCTTTGTTGTTTCGCACTAGGATTAACTAGTAGTTGATTTTGTCTATCGGACAAAATTTTTAAAATCCTTTCTTGCTCCATTGTTAATCGAGCATTATCTTCTCGTAATCGAGCCATCTCATTCTTCAGCTCCTGTATTGTCTCCAGGATGGCTTGATTTGTAATTCTGGCTTCTTCTCCAAGTTGTACCCACAATTCTGGGTTATTTTCTGTGCCGGTCACGCCCTGTCCTATTACAGGTCGTCGGGGTGTATTCTCCGCCCTCCTCATGTCTTTCGCCCTCAGAACCTGATCCTGTAAAAGAAACCGTTCAAGAGTAATAATGGAATGACTATCTGTTAATTCATTTACCACAGGGTCCATTCATTATTGTCTTACCCAGAGGCCACAGTGCTGTATCTGGGCTCTGATACCATATGTTATAACCCTCTATACTTAAAAATTACATACATATTTTTTTTTTTATTATACCCATAACTTTACCCGTTACACTATCATGGTAGTATGACTAATGTGTTAATTTGATATATATTGATTGTCGCCAGAAACATATATGTATATAGGTTAGCGGAACCATAACTTCGCTCGTCCTTGGTTATTTATTTTACAATATGTGAATGTATTGTCTGGTGGCATAACCTTACGTCTGCGCATGACATCTGGCCCCTTGGTCCACGCACTCCACTTGCTCCACAAATATTTTGATCTAGGTAGCTGCGGAATTTAATGTCATAGCGCTGCTGCAACTTCCTCGGGATTATCACGGTGATGGACGGCCTCGATGAGCTCTGTCGATTGGACGGTGGAGAGTTTAAGTGTTTTGGCGGTATAGTACTTAGGGTTCCAACCATGAAGTTTTGGGTCATTTGCACACTGCTCCGGCTCCAGAGAGCGGCTCCTCCCTCCGGCGTTTGTCATAGACTATTCTGGTTCATTCCTTCTGCGCCATTGAAGGTGCTACAGCAATGAGATCGGTTGACAGTGGAGAGCCATTGGTGCCTTCCTCCTGGAACGTTCATCGGGCAGGCAGGTATTCTGTAATCTCGATTTCGTAATAGCTTTTCTTCCACTGTAACTTATGATTTTACTAATTCTCTTAATCGCTGCTGGCTGGAACAGGTAAAGTCCATGAAGGCCGCGGGAATGAAGATGATGGAGGGTTTTCTGCCGCTCATATCCTAACCAGGTATGAGTTCTTCCACCGCAAGTATTTATTAGTTAACTAATCACGAAGTCGGCCTTATCACTGTTCTTTTCTGTCAGGAATTTTTGCCAAATCTAATGTTGAAGGGCGTAAGGATTCTCATACGACAGAGTCCTCCTTTTGCTCCATGTTACCCTGGGCCCTAATGTCTAATTCCAGGTTGCCGAATATATAGTTTGTCCTTTAGGGTTGTAACTATTTTGGAGATTAGTCTTATGAGCCGAGTTCAAACCTCAAGCAGCTCTGTTCTTGTTATATTTATTCGATTTTCAGTTTGACTTATATGTAATGGATTCGGTCACATTGTGACTACAGCTTAATGTATATTGTGGATTTCTGGGCTTGTTCCCAAATTTACCGGTACAGGTCATCGATGGATTTCCTATACATACTGCTTTGTCAATGTTTACATTTTAATGTTTAAATAGCAAATGGATTGCTTCTTACGCATCACCGAGTCTGTCAATGATTGCGTATATATTGCTTATTTAGTTTATAAGGGTTTTTGTGGTTGCTGACGGCCCTTCTCCTTCACGGCTGCCGTCTTTATCATGATTAAATGGTATATTATTAGATTCACACATATGATAATGTCTGTTTGTGCTTTTTCATAACGGCTAGCTCTTGCATGAGTAACTGAACTTTCGGCATGCTTTCAATATGTATTAGTTCTGTGATTTAGGGGAAAAGCCGGTTACGGCTCAGTAATGATTTCGCTCCTACATGAGCCGTCATTGTTCCTCTCTTTTGACAATGGTGCATGGTCGTATGCTCAAGCCGTTTCCACTATTTATTTTCTTGCTATCGTTTTAACGAGATACCCTCTGAGCAGTTAACCTGATACACTGGTTTCTTATATTTGTGCCTCGGCGCCGTGCTGTAGCTTCACGCTACCAGGTGGTACCCACATGTGTATGCCACCAGCCACTAAATCTACATTTGTTATAACCGGACCATGGTCTCGGCAATGTTTATGCTATGGTCTTATTATGTTATTGTTCTTACATTGTATATTAACCTTATGTTTTTCTGAGAGGGTTTGTAAAGTTATCGACTTGGAAGGTATATCTTGCGATAACCAGAACAGCCTATGTTAGCTATTTCACCGATATTATAACCCTTTCCAGGTTTATGTGTATTACTTATTCATACCCTTCAATACTGGTATCGTTTCTGGAAATTACGAGTTCTCTGTTCTTGAATACTTGTCGGTTATCAGTTACTGTTTCCTGTGCTACTCACCTAATACAGATACAATTAACTGCATTCTTGTTTCGTGTCTAATCAATAGTAGCTAGGGTTCGTTCTGTTTCATTTTTATCCTTATCACTACTGTCTCTTCCATGAAATACAGTTTAACTTGTCCAAGGATAAAGGACTAGATAATATGCAGGCTTTAATTATCTATTCTCTTTCTTTTGTTATATATATTCATATACAGAACAGAAACGTTATGCAGTAACAGTAATTCTTTCAATGATACCCAGGTTCTGATTCACCGTATAAAATAATGTTACAGTAATCATAATCAAACTGTCAGAAATTTCAGATAATATCTAATCTTCCAGATCTTATAAACTGAAAATACTTACCTGTGTCTCCTCGTTTCTATCTTCTGCGCTTCTACCACCTGTAGAAGATGATTTAATGCTTGATACCCTCCCAGCCACGAGACCAGTTGTCTGAACTGCGTCTCTCCCCCAAGCTATCCTTTGCCGGCCACAGCCTCAACAATAGGGAGCACAAATGTTCCTGTGCTATCTGGTCCTCACCAGACGTAGCACTCTTCTCTTTTACTCAGTGCCTTTTTCTTTTCTTTTTCCCCGTTTGTTCCATCAACAACCCGGGTCTTTTCCTCTTTCCCCTTTTCTATGGGAAAGAGAAAACAGTTAGGGTTTTCCCCTAGTATGTTGGCAACTGTTTTTCTTTTATTCTCAAGCAGAAAGAGAAAATAACTTTTCATATGAAATTACCATGTACACATAATTATGCAATTCATATTACTCAATTTTTAACACATAATATTTTCATCAATTTAAGAAAATGATAATCTCTGTTTTATATTCAACCACAGGGGTAAATAAGTAATTTATTTAAATAAAATGTTTGGTCATTACATCTCCTCCCCCTGAGATTGGACACTGTCTCGGTGTCTCACAGACCCGAACAGGTCTAGATAGGTTCTTCTCATTAATTCCTCATCTTCCCAAGTGGCCTCGTCGGGCCCAAAATGTCGCCATTGAACCTTAACTTGGGTAATAACTCGTTTCCGCAGCTGCACTTCTCTCCGGTCGAGAATGCTCAGCGGTTCGACCAGAACTTCTCCTTCCGGCTCGACCTGCAATACACAATTTTGTGAATTAGTTTTTCTCTTTCATATACAATTCTTGCGGAATTTTATCATAATAATCACCCACCTGAATGTCTTGCCATCGGATCACATGCTTAGGGTCATACACATATTTCTTTAGGACAGAAACATGAAACACGTTATGAACTCGGATGTGACTTGGCAGGGCCAGTTGATAAGCTACTGGTTCGACCCTCGCCAAAATTTGGAAGGGTCCACAATATCGTGGTGCCAATTTAGTGCATCCACTCCACTGCAAGGTACTTCTTTTGGCCTGAATCCGAATATACACATGGTCCCCACCCTGAAACTCTTTAAATCTCCTTTTCCGATCAGCGAAGTTCTTTTGCCTATCTTGGGAAGCTTTCAAGTTAACACATACCCTCTTTACCATTTCTTCCATTTCCTTCAGCATGTCAGGACCTAGGCTCAATTTATCTTCCGGTCCTCCCCAACTGGTGGGTGTACGACATTTCCGGCCGTACATAACTTCAAATGGGCTCATCTGCGTTGAGGTATGGTAACCGTTGTTATATGCGAACTCTACCAGATGTAAGTAATCTTCCCACCTTGTGGGTTGTTGCATGACATAAGCCCTTAACATATCCTCTACCATCTGATTCACTCGTTCCGTTTTCTCATCAGTTTGTGGATGGTATGCTGTACTGAAATTCAGTTGAGTTCCTAATTCAGCAAACAATGTTTTCCAAAATGTTGATGTGAATTTCACATCATGGTCGAAAATTATTGTTTTTGGAAGTCCATGTAATTTAAATACATTCTGCATAAAAATATGAGCAATCTGTGCAGCTCTATATGTAGATTGCACCGGTATGAAATGTGCAGCCTTACTCAGTTTGTCCACCACTACGAAAATGGAGTCATTATTCTTTTTTGTTTTGGGTAATCCCGTTATGAAGTCCATGGAGATGATTTCCCATTTCCATTCTGGAACTGGCAGTGGTTGTAACAATCCTGCTGGGTGCTGATGTTCTGCTTTAATCTGCTGGCACTCTAAGCACCGTGACAGGTATTCGACAATGTTTTTCTTCATTCTAGGCCAGAAATACTCTTTCTGGATTGCTTTTATCATCTTTTGATAACCCGGATGACCCGCATAATGACTAACATGAAATTCATCCATAATCAAATTTCTAATTCTGCTTTGATTTGGCACATACAACCTTTTCTTGAAATAAATCCTTCCAGCGTCATCTAATTCATATTCTTGTTGGCTGTCTTCTCTAGCAGATTGTTGTATTTGCAATTTTAATTGCTGATATTCAGTATCTTGATCTGCAATCTCCTTTATAATTTCTAGGAAGGGACTTTTCCACCCACTAATGGAAACTTCATACAAATTTTGTATTTTTCGGCTCAAGGCGTCTGCTACCTTATTTTCCTTCCCTTGCAAGTGTTTTATATCAAAATCAAAGCCACTTAGAAAGTCCACCCACCTTGCTTGCCTAGCGTTTAAGGTAGGTTGGCTGAAATAATTGGTCAAGCTGTGATGGTCGGTATGCAGCAAAAATTTTCTGCCCATGAGATAATGCCGCCACATCTTCAGGGCATGTATAATGGCAGCCAACTCTAAGTCATAAGCAGAGTATTTCTGCTCATGTTCTTTTAATTTTCGAGACTCGTAAGCAATTACCCTACCTTCTTGCATCAAGACCCCTCCCAATCCTTCTTTACTAGCATCCGTACATACTACGTAATCCTTATTAGGATCCGCTATACTCAGAATAGGTGCTGTGGTGAGTAGATGCTTCAATTGCTCGAAACTTTTCTGGCAATTTGGGGTCCAATGAAACAACTTTCCTTTCTTCTGCAGTGAGGTAATGGGAAATGCCACCTTAGAGAAACCTTCCATGAATCTCCTATAATACCCAGCTAACCCCATGAAAGATCAGACATCTGCTACATCTTTTGGAACCGGCCATTCCATTATAGCTTTTATCTTTTCCGGATCCACTGCAATTCCATCCTTTGTGATCACGTGACCCAAATACTGAATTTTTTCTTTGAAGAAGTCACACTTACTAAACTTAGCATACAACTGATGTTCTCGAAGGGTCTGTAATACTATTCGAAGATGTTCATGATGTTTTTTCGATGGTGCGTGAATAAATTAAGATATCATCAATAAATATCAGCATGAACTGATCCAAATAAGGATGGAAAATACCGTTCATTAAACACATGAAGGTTGCCGGG